>PVIH01009703.1:0-80404 GCA_004025045.1 Sigmodon hispidus | reverse complement strand
CAATGTGGGAAGCCCAGCCTGCAGCATGTGCAGTGTGGGGAGGCCAGCCTGCAGCATGTACAATGTGGGAAGACCAGCCTGCAGCATGTTCAGTGTAGGGAAGCCAGCCTGCAGCATGTGCAGTGTGGGGAAACCAGCCTGCAGCATGTGCAGTGTGGAGAGGCCAGCCTGCAGCATGTGCAATGTGGGAAGCCCAGCCTGCAGCATGTGCAGTGTGGGGAGGCCAGCCTGCAGCATGTACAATGTGGGAAGACCAGCCTGCAGCATGTTCAATGTGGAGAAGCCAGCCTGCAGCATGTGCTGTGTAGAGAGGTCAGCCTGCAGCATATGCAATGTGAGGAGGCTAGCTGGCACCTTCATCAGCAGTATAGAGAACAGACTGCACCTTCAGTTCAGCATAGAAACTAAATGTGCAATTTCATCATTTCCCATCAGACACTATAGTGTGATTCAGCAGGCTCTTGGTCACTTCAACAAAGAATAGCTGTTTCCAGTTCTAATGCACCATCCAGATATCCACCTGAGACGGCTTCAGAAGCATTTAAGTACATGTCCCTTTCAATATTCCTTCCTTGAAATTCAGACTCTTCTCATATGTACCTCAACATTTTCCATTCTCTTGCTATGATCTTGTCTCAAAGACACCTCAGACTTTTAGACACTTATTATAGTATCACTAACCTTCCCTGTAACCAAATCTACATGCATTTGTTAGTGTCACACCAAATCCCAGAGCCAGAGTGCTTCCAGCAGCAGGCATTGTTCTAAAGGCTGAGATGTCCCTGATCATGGTGACAGAGTTGTCTGTGGCAATTCTGTGCTCCATTGGCTACTGAAAGCAGTAGTTTATGTCTTAAGATATGATCCTATTAGAGAACCTTCCAGGAACTCCAGGACCAATTCAGTAAATTCATTTTTAAAAACCTGTTCCACCAGAGCTATACTGTGTTGTTGCTCTTGCTTGCCAATCTGACTAGATTGAGAAATGTCTAGGCACTTAGAAAAGCACCCAAGGGCATCTTTGAGAAAATTTCCGGAAAGGGTTAGTGAAGAAGGAAGGCCTGTCCTGAGTGGCACCATACTATGGGTCAGGGGGACAGGGGTAAAAAAGGAAGAAAATCCATTCTCTCTCTCTCTCTCTCTCTCTCTCTCTCTCTCTCTCTCTCTCTCTCTCTCTCTCTCTCTCTCGTCATCATACATATCCTCTCTCAGTCTCATGATCTGTCTCAATAAGATTACTTCAGAGAAACCAAACCAACGTCCATTCTAACTTCACATATGTATGTATATAGTGATCCATATAGGTGTATGTCATGAACTTATACATAATGGTAGATAGAGATGGGGAGAATTGGTTCTTGTGACTATGAAGTTCTGTAATTCCCTGAATCTTTATTGTATGCCAACATACTTAGGGCCCAGTGAAGCTCATGGTTTGGTTCCAGGTTGAACCCAAAGAAAGTTAGTGGTGTGGTTCTTGCCCTAAGACTGACAGGCTTGCAACCTTGGGAATATTTCAGTTTAAGTCCAAGGACAAGAAAAGAGTTGATGCTCCAGCCAGAGGTATCAGGCAGGAAGAGTTCTCCTTTACTTGGGAAAGGTTGGTCTCTCTGTCAACCCATAAGCTCCTTACCTGTTTGGATGTGACCAGTTACAATTATAGTCTCTCTTTTAGCACATGTCTTGGCTGTAATATCGACTGCTTATTGCTCTGTTCCTCTCCAAAATATATATTAAAAATGTTTTATTGCCCCACTTAATGCTCTTTTAGATTGTAAACCAGTATAAAAGGAATCAGTAACAACTATGCCACAGACTCAAAACAATATGCTGTCTTGAAATTTCTTCTACCAAAGAAATTAGTCCACTACTTTTTTTAAAAAACTTATTATTTATTTATTTATTTTTATTTTCCTGGAACTGGAAACTGGAACAGACAGGTGTGAGCTGCCATGTGGATGCTGGGAATTGAATCCCTGTCCTCTGGAAGAGCAGTCAGTGCTCTTAACCATTGAGCCATCTCTCCAGCCCCAGTCCACTACTTTTTAATTCAGCCTTACTCATACTTTCATGACAGTTATAATGCAGCCAGAATTTTAGCCTGCTTATCACACAGCCCAGGTCCTGAGAGTGTCCTTGCTTCCCTCTGAAACCTTGTGAGCCGAAATATGTTTGCCCATGTTTCTGGCTTCTACGTTTGCATGGAATGGCTTCTCTCAACAGCATATGACACTTTTTCTGCCCATAGTTTCAAAGTTTTCCACAAAATAATCCAAAGTCAGAAAGGCCATGTGATCACGTTTATTAGCAGTAACGCTATGTCTTGTTATGAATTTCTGTATTAGTTTCTTTTTCTGTTGATGTAATAAAATCATGTGACCAAAAGCAACTTGGAGGAGAAAAAGAAGTTATTGTTTACCTTTCCAAAGTGGGTGTAATAACCCGTCATGTCCGGGGAGTCATGGCAACAGGGAGGACAGGCATCCGGTGCAGATCATGACACCATAGTTTGGTTAGTCAGAAGTTTAGGAAGTACAGCCTTGGGGCTGGAAAGATGGCTCAGAGATTGAGAGCACTGACTGTTCTTCCAGAGGACCTGAGTTCAATTCCCAGCAAAACCACATGGTGGCTCACAACCATCTATGATGAGGTCTGGTGCCCTCTTCTGTAAAACTGTATGCATAATAAATAAATAAATCTTTAAAAAAAAAAAGAAAGAAAGAAAGAAAGAAAAAAAGAAAGTACAGCCTTTGGGCCCTCTAGAAGCAAGCCTGCAGGGCAGGTGACTTACCTGAGGTCAAGGTCGGGAAGTGTCAGAAAGGGGAGGAGAGATGGGATACAGGACTGAGGGCAGATAAAGAAAAGGTGTATCAAGATTCTACTCGATTAACTAGAACCTAGGCCCTACAGGAGAACACAAGGGACCGTGGCAGAACTTGCCCCTCAGTCTGGGGGCAAGGAAGCTGGCATGCTGACTGAAGGGGCATCCTGAGGGCCAGTGGATTTGGAAGATTTGTTGCACCTAAAATGAGCCAGGCTCTGGGAAACAGGGTTCATCAAGTGTCAGTATTGGTGCCAGCATGGGGAGGGAGGCTGGAGGCCAGCGGGAAGGGTAGGGGCAGGTGGTGGCCAAAGGACAGTTCCAAGCAAACCCACTCTTTAGCTGGGAACTCCCTGAGTTGAGAAGGAAACAGCAACAGAGGCTGAGAGGCAGCTCCATTGTCAGGGTGCTGCCCTAGCATGCAAGGAGCCCTGGGTTCCCACCCAGCACTGCACAAACCAGGTGTCTGTAATCGTGGGAGGACCTGACGGTCAAGGTCTTCCTTGGCTACATGAGACCTTGTCTCAAAAGAAAAGAAATAACAGGGAAACAGGGAGGGAAAACCAATAATGTCTTCTGGTTGGATTGCTATTTTTCTGGAAGCTTCTTCACCCCTACTGCCGAGGTCCAGCAGCATGGCTCTCTGCTGAGATCGTCACCTGGAGAGCAACTGCCTCATCACCCTACCCTCTTCCTGCCCAGAATGTGTGTTGTTTCTACCTGTGTTTTATGGAAGAAGCAGACTCAAGCTCCATGACCTCTTCAAGGACACAGGAAGGAAGCTGGATCCAGAAAAGAACCTCAGTGTCCCTACCCAGAAACCCTACCCCTGAGCTTCCATGGTCCAGAAACAAGTATTGAAAAGGCGGTGCCTCCCATTTCTCTCCACATCTCATGAATTAAAAACAATGTTCCTGAGGTCATTTCTATGGGGCTCGAGAATTGGCTATGTAAATATTTGGCCTTCTAAGTTCGTCTCAGCCAAGCTCCTCAGGGTGCTGACGTTAAACACACTCCAGGAAAAATGCAATTGGCTTCAGGAAGCCCCCAGAGCCGGGCGCTCAGAGGGCGTCTGCTCAGAGTAATGCCTGACAACACAAAGCCCATTTTTCCTATGACTTTTTCTCATTTAAGACAAGAAGGATCACCCTCCACTCGCCAGCACGCATACTCAGCCAGTCATTAATACGAAGGCATTTAAAAACATTTGCAATCAGAAAGGTCTGTGTTTTCTCATTGCTTTAAAGAGTCGTGGAGATTTGAGAGTGAGAGCAAGGGATGGGGGGGGGGAGAAGTGGAAAGAGGGGAAGGCGGGGGATAGGGACAGGCTCAGTGTCCACAGGGCAGTCTTATGAAAATGTTTTCTGTGTCTATGTAAAGCCAGCCCAGGGACCCAGGTGTAAGCGGCCTCGAAAGTTCCCCCTTGGTACCATAGGAACAGCCATTGAAGTTCCTCTGGGTAAGGGGTAGTTTTGGGGGGCTTTTAACTTTATTCCATGGTGAGATAATGAAGTATGAGTTTTCTGGGACTGCCCAAAAGACCAGAACCTTAGTGGCTTGAACATATTCCCATAGTTATGGGGTCTGGAAAGCTGAGTTCAAGGTGCTGGGTGGACCATGAACTTTCTAAAAGTGCTGGAGAGTCCTCCCTGATTTTGCTGGCTTCCGCAGAGGCTGCCAAGCTTGGCTTCACTTTGGCTTGAGGCTGTAACAGTTCAGTTCCTGCCTCTGAGGCCATGCAGCCATGGTCTCCTGTGCCTGTCTGTGTCCTAATAATGATGTCCCACATGTTGGATGAGGATGCTGATACCTACAGTATGGCCTCCCTGTAACCTGTTACATATGTGATGGTTCTGTTTCCAAATGAAGAGCATCACAAGGTCCTCAGGATCAGGACTTCAGCATGACTTCTCACAGGAACTCAGTGTATCTCATAACACTCCAAGATGAGAAAATAGCCCTCTGCAGGTGGAGGGTGGCCATGAAGGTGCCCATTGCTGAAAAACTATTTTCCTGGCCAGTCACAGGTTCCTCTCAGAACTAGTCAGCACCCCAATGGACAGTGTCTTCTCACATCAAACTCCATCCCTAAGGAGGCAACCATACCCTTGCAAAAAGGATGGTTCCCAGGAGGTCTAGGCTGGAGAACTCTGGAAGAGTCTGAGGTCAGAGTCAGCTGTCCTCATTATTACCTGTGATTCTTAGGGAATGGTGAGAGGGCTGGGCCACTAGGATGAGCTGACGGAACAGAGACACATTGGGAATATCGTATCAGACTACTGATCTGGGGCACTGGGCTTTCACAGAGCCGGGATGGACAGGACTCCAGCCATGAGCAATGTCATACTTTCTGACCCAGGACTGGCATGGGAAGAAGAACCTGGGAAAAGGCAGAGCCAGAGTGATCTGAGCATGACTCAGGAGGGAAGCAAGTGAGACCATGGACTCCTTAATAAAGGCTCAGATGAGTGATTTTCCATAACATCTGTGTTGTATGAAACACAAAGAAATAAGCACCTAGAGCCATCACGAGCCTGAGGCAATCACACCCCTATTCCAACTTCCAGAATTCATTTGTTTAGACCCCATATCCTGCATGCCTCCTCCTTCTATGATGTAAGGTGTCCTTTTAATATTACCATTTTTTTAATGAATGTATATGCCATTTGTGGCTGTAAGTCCTAAAATACCCACCAGCAGGTAGGGTTGGGTTCTAAAGGACATGGTAAACTTGGAGAGAGGTCATAGGTTCCTCACCAGGAAATTGAGCTTCCAGCTATCAAAGGTCAACTTCATACCCAGTCTATGAGAGAAAGTGGAATCAGGAGTTGTGAGCTGATTGCGGTTGCAGGATGTATAGGACAAATAAGACCCCACCGGGGCAGAAAGGCTGGCCCAACCTAGGCAGTGGGACACAACCAAGAAGGAGGGATGACATGACTCAGCCTACTACTGTGAGTGCCAGCAGCTGTCCTCATTTCAGTACCCGCCCCCTGGGGGAAGTACCATCAGCCTCTGGTCCTCACACAGGGCTAGGACACCAGCCACCTGGAGAACCCACGAACCACCTATACCCATCCACAGGAGTTCCCCAAGCCTGGCTAGCATGCATATATTCCAGTTGACAGGAGGCCCACGCAGCTGTCCCTGCACAGGCTGAGTTGGCCTCATCTCCAGCATGGCTCCTCCCTAGGCCAAGGACCATCTGCAGAGTGGGTCACCCTGAGACTGCTGAGCATACAGTCAGGACAGTGGTGGGCAGCTGGACTGTCATAAGGGTCCTTTGGCTTCTGGTACTGGTCATGTATGTCTGAAGGCCCATCCTTGAGCACTTACATGGTTCATAGACAGCAGGAGGTGGCATGCCTCAGCCAGCCATATTTGGAGCCCCATGAGAGGTAGTGGGATGCTAGGAATAGGAGTCTTGGTGGACTATTCCTTTAAAGACTCAGCGCCCAGACTGCTTCAACTACTTTTTTTCTAATCCGTTATCATTGACGGATTTTGAGTGGTGTCAAGGGCTCTGACTAGTCCTGTGTCTTGCCCTGAATTCCCAGTTTGAAACTGGTTTCTCTCTACAAATCAAATGTGTGGGGGTCTTGACTCGTGGCTGCCTAGCTAAGTGGGATACAGGGAGGGTAGCCTGGCAGGAGGGAACAACAGTTTCCACCCTCAACTCAAGCCATATACAATGGCTTTGGACCAGTGACACTGGAAGTGCCAGCTGCCCAGAAATTGTTCCTTCCCCGCTGAAAGGTCAGACACCTACCCAGGACAGCTTCCCATCTGTCCATGGGTAGGCCCTGGTTAATCCTTGTCCCGGGAAAGTCTATGGTCCCTTGAAAGGGGCCATATAGAGCCCACAGCATCGTGAGCAAAGAGGGGGGATGGAGAGAAGGGGAGGGGGAGAGGAGGAAGCAGGGAGGCCCCAACTCCTCGGGCTGGGAGAAGAAAGGAAAATTTCCTCTTGATTCAGCAGTTTAGATGAAACTTCCAGGGGTCTAAAAGCTGCAAGGTCCCTGTCACTAACTCCCTGAATGGGATGGTGCCCTCAGGAAGTGTTCTGTCTTCAAGACACCAGGTCTACCAGCATGTCCAGGAAGCTCCGTATTCAAAGGGTGGATGGAAAAAAAGGGAGAGAAAACACTTGCTCGGCACCTGCTAAGGACAGGAAGCCAGCACAGGAAAAGACTCCCTACAGAGGGATGGTAACCATGGCAACCTGACCTGGCTCCCAGAACTCTAAGCCCCCTTCACTGTCAGTCTCTTCCTACCATAAAGCTGTGAGGCTGGTGCAGAAAGAGCCTCAGAGCATGGCTATGGAGAGGCACAGTGGAGGCCAGGAGACTGCCACTGGTCACAATCTACTTCACCCATGCCTAGGAAGACTGAAAAGCTGGGGCTCCAGCTCAGTTGGTGGAGAACTTACCTAGCATGCACAAAGCCTTGGGTTCGATCCCCAACAACTCACTGAACTGGAGTGTTGGCATTAGCACTTGGGAGGTGGAGGCAGGAGCTAGTCTGAGGTCAGCCTGGGCTTCATGAGACCCCGTCTTAAACAACAGCAACAACAACCAAGGTCCACATGTGTAGGACTTCCCAGCACCCAGGAGCCCAGGAGCACCACCCCAGCACTGTTATCTGGGGTGCCTTTCACAGGCCTGAGAAGCCTCTCATTTCTACTATCCCTCACCCCCTGACTCCTTAGCTGCTTATTCTCAACTATGTGAAGAAGTCATAAACCATGGAGCCTGCCCAGGTATTTATTTTAGTTAGTAAAAATGCTTTGCACTTTGCCAAGAGCCATTTGCCTTTAATTGGAAACTTTTGAGGCATTAAGAATGCACCGAGGTTCAGGACCGTCTGCCGGCTATGGAGTCATCGATCATGCAAGGGAGGCTTTGGACCAGGTGGAGCAAAGGCAGCCTTTTAGTGAATCCGCCTCCTTAATGGACTCATTTATAACTCACAAGTCCGGGTCGCGCTTTTCCCTCATAGCTCCGAGAAGTCCTGCCAGCATGGTGGATAGCAGCTCCCAGCTGTTGACTGTGACTGAGGAACCTAGGAAAACCAAAACTGGAGGAGACAAAGGGCAGTGAAATGAGGGAGGCCTGTGCCCCCCACACACACTGGCAGACACCTTCCCTATACCATGCAGGAGGCCAAAAGAGAGAGGCACCATCTTTACTTCATTCTAGAAAGGCTGCCGTCAGCCTCGATCAGAGAGTTCTCTCTGGGTAGTACCAGACCCTCAGGGCCAGGAACAGCCCTTACCTCTAGAACATTCCACTGGCTTCTCTCAGACTCCACCCCATGTGAGGCTTTCACATGTTCCTTACTAGATACTCCCTGACCTGTCACAGTGTCGGTACTGGCTCATGGATTGCGCCCCCCCCCCAACCCCAGTAACTAAGCACAGTGAACTCTTATTCACTAACCTGTGGATTTTGTGAATCTGGAAGGCAGGGACAGCTTGGCCATATGGCTCTGGGTCTAGGTCTGCCCTGAGGCTGCAGGCATGTGCCTGGTGACTTTACTGTGGCCGGTAGACCTGCTGATGAACTCCCCGTATGGCTGTTGGCTTAGAAGCCTCAGCTTTCCACCAGAGGCCTATCCCATGGCAGTCTGAGGGTGCTCCAGCCTCCTGTCAGCTCACCTACCTCATAGTATGTGATCTGAGAAATTGAGAGTAGAGAGGGAACAGAGAGAGACAGAGACAGAAGAAAGTATGCAGAAATGATGCACACTTTCCTCTGCTATTTTCTGTCAAATGATGGGCTGAACAATTTCTCTCAAGACCTAGGTATAACCAGAATCTTAGAATCTAGACTGGTTGGGAGACAGGTTCCTGCAGCTATAACAAAGATAAAACTAGTCCAGGCTAGCTTGAAACATTTGAGATTCATACAAGAATACCATAGGCAGATACAGGACCAGAGGAGAGGCCAGGAGGAGGCCTGTGCTCAGAGCTTAGGGTGATGTTTCTATAAGCCACATGTCATAGTTAGGCCTTGCATATACTCAGGAGCCTGTGTTAAGGGCCTGGTCCCCAACCCATGATGCTACTGGGAGATGCTGGAAACTCCAGGGGTGAGGCCAAGTGGAAGAAGTTAGTGTGTGGTACGTGGCCTTGAAGGGAATGTTGGAACCCTGCCCTTTCTGCTCTCTGAATCTTGGTTCCTGTGAGTTGAGAGGCTTCTCCATCATTGGTTCCCACTATGCTAAGCAAGCCCATGGCAATGAAGACAAATGTTGTTGGCACGAAACCTTTGAGGCTCCAAGTCAAAAATCAAACTCCCCTCCTTTTCAGTTATCGCCTCAGGTATTTCATCACTGGGACAGAAGGCTAACTCAACCCATTGCCAACTCCACCACTGCTGGAGGAGAAGCCCAGGACAGATGCCCCATAGGAATTTCAAGAAGAAAGCAGCCTGGATGACACACTAACTCCAGAACCCTAAACTGGAACACTGAGAAAAATGTGCAGTCCCACCCGACTTGCACTGAGTTAATGCACACAACACAAATTTGAAGCCAGCCTGGGCTACATAGTGAGATCCTGGCTCAATGAGAAGAAAAATGCATTCGCACACTCAACTAGTCCAGGGGATAGGTAACACAGCAGAACCAGTGACTTTGTGAGCAGGTTCTGGGTCAGGAGTTCCACCTTGTGCAGCACCATACCAGGGAATATGGCATTCCACAGCACACCAGCAGTGTAGACAGATGTGTAAATAGGATGGGCAAACCCAGTGCCAGCCATGATACACAAAGACATGATCTCTGGACACAGTGATCTCAAATAGAAAACTGAAAAAAAAAATAAGACCGGAATTTTTTTAAAAGAGAAAAAGACCTACAAAGCCATGCACCACACCCTAAGTTCCTTCCACTCGGCCCCACCTCCTGAAGTCCCTACCATCTGCCAGCAGCACTGTGGGCTGAGAACCAAGTCCTTGACACAGGGGTTCCTTGGCACATTCAGGTTTTTAATATTTTTTAAAAGGCATTAAAGGGATAGATTCTGGGCAATAGCATAGGGGAAACCAGGAGCTGGCTTCTGTTTGTACTGTGGTGGTCACTTCTCTTCAAGGACATGGTAAGTCTGCCTAAAGCACTCACATGCTCACCTTCCTGGTTCTACTCTTTCTGAGGCTCTTCTGTGATTCAATGTTCACCACCAACACATGCATTCCCTGTTAAACTGTCCCATTTCATGTGCTTTGCCTCTGTGCTTTGGGCTCAGAAGTGCACTCCAGAGCTTGTTCTCACACATAGACCACTGAACTGACAGGCTGTACAGGTGAGCCAAGAACAACACCCAGCATACGTGTCTCTGTCCTTGAACACAGCCCTTTTATCCCTTGTGAGTTGAGGTTTGGAGAATTCTTTTTCTGGAGATTTTAGTGTCTGGGATAATAGACTTTAGGAACTGTGATTTGGGGACTTCACACTCTAGTGATCTAGATCTTTTTGGAGACCAATGGCTGCAGTGTTTGAGCATGTCTAATGGAACTGTGATGGACACTCCAGGCTTGCAGAGTGGGATTCACCTAAAACAAGACAGCCTCTCAGGTTGTGTGGTATCTTAGTCAGTGTTCTATTACTATGTAGAGACCATGACCACAGAAACTCTTATAAAGGAAAACATTCAATTGGGGTGGCTTGCTTATAGTTCAGAGGTTCAGCCCATTATCATCATGGTATGACATGATAGCATGCAGGAAGACATGATGCTGGACAAGGAGCTAAGAGTCCTACCTCTCAGGGCAACAGGAAGTGGTCTGTGACACTGGGTGTAGCTTGAGCATAGGAGAACTCAAAGCCCACCCCCACAGTGACTCACTTCCTCCAACAAGACCACACCTACTCCAAGGCCACACCCACTCCAACAAGACCATACCCATTACAAGGCCACATCCACTCAAATAAGGCCATACCTCTTTTTTTTTTTTTAAACTTTATTTATTTATTTATTTGCCTTGGTGTTTGCCTGGAATTGGAACTACAGACAGTTGTTAGCTGCCATGTGGGTGCTGGGAATCGAACCTGGATCCTCTGGAAGAGCAGACGGTGCTCTTAACCACTGAGCCATTTCTCCAGCCCCAAGGCCATACCTCTTAATAGTGTCATACCGTTTAAGAGCCATTTTCTTTCAAACCACCACATTCCACTCCCTGTCCTCCAAAGGCTTATAGACATATCATAATGCAAAAAATACATTCAGTCCAACTTCAAAAGTCCCCATAGTCTCTAACAGTATCAAACTTATTTAAAAGTCTGAAGTTCAAAGTCTCTTCTGAGATTCACGTTATCTCTTAATTGTAATCACCTATAAAATAAAAATTAAAAAACACATCACATACTTCCAACATATAATGTCACAAGAATATGCATTACCATTCCAAAACAGGAAAAGGGGCAATGTGAAGAAGCTCTGGACCAAAGCAAGACCAAAACCAGCTGGACAAGCTCCAAACTCTGCATCTCCATGTCTGATGTCAAAATGCTCTTCAGATCTCCAGCTCTTTTCAGCTCTGTTGACTGCAGCACACTTTTCTCTCCTGGGCAGGTTCCACCCTCTGTTAGCAGCTCTCCTGGGCAGGTGTCCCACGCTCTGACATCTCTAATATCTTGAAGTCTCCAAGGCCATCCAAGCTTCACCTTCACAGCTTTATGCAATGGCCTCTCTAGGCCTCTATTCAGAGACTCCCCTGACCCATACCTCGCCTCAGTGGCTTTCCTTGAATGGGTAGGCACACTCCATATCCCCTTTCTTCTATCCTGAACACTAAAGCCACAACTACATGGCCAAAACTATCAAATTCTGCAAGTTTTTTTTATCACTGAGCTATAGCCCCAGCCCCAAAGCCAGTTACAAGCCTCAAACCAAAAATACATAATAGAGGTGAGTCCTGTGGAAAGCAAGCAGTGCTCTGCAAACAGCTGATGGGGATGGGGAAGATCCTCAAGACGCAGCAGCTGTATCATCCCAGGCAGGGGAGAAAAGTGGAGAAAGCTCTTCAGACATGACAGGCAGAGGTCTCCCTTTCCAGGCCGGCTAGAATAACAGCTTCTATCAGCAAAGAAAATGCAACGGGATTTCAAAGTCTGATGCCCCTGGCTTCATTCAGGTTGTCCCTGAGCCCTCTCGCCTGCAGCTTGAAGACTCCATTCCGTCTCACTTGATGCTTTTACTTGAACAGGAAGAGAATGTGGGGCTGAGAATCTAACCTCACAGAACTGGCCACTGTGAGCAGTGATTCTGCCATACAAGACTGAGCTTCTGAGTTTGCTTTGCAGAAATGCCAGTCCCATGGCTGTCAAGCACAGGAACATGAGACAGGCAGAGACTTTGTGTCGTTGACGAGAACTTAGTAAGAACTGAATGCTGCCTCAATTCCTGTCTTCTTCCAGTTCTCATTCAGTTAGGGAAAAGCACAGAGCCGTCCTTGCTCTTATTTTAACTCGAATGTACTAATGTAGTAAATATGTGGCTACACAGACACTCTCTCTTTGCTTATAAATGTCCAACAAGAATAATCTCAATACTTTATCATGGCTTGACCCAGACTAACTGCATTTTTTCATTGTTTGCAGGGCTGGGGCTTGAACCTAGGGCCTTTTGCATGCATGTTGGGCAAGTAAGCTACATCTAGTCTACAGACAGTCTAGCACTGTCTTCCTTGCCATGAAGACATTTATTTATTCATACCTTTAAATCTTTTAAGACTGGATAACCAGTTCCAGAAACCTTCAACCTATCTGGAGAATGCAACTGGGTGATTCCATTTCTGTGACCTCAACATCTGTATCAGGCAGGGTTCACACAGGCAGCACATAGATGGAGCACTTGCGTGTGTGAATTGTGTCTGCAATGAAATGATTCTAAAGCTCTGCATTTTGATCTGATGTCAGAAGCCTCAGTAGAAATTACAGAGTCAAAGCAGATGGGGCTGAGACAAACAAACAGAGCGAAATGCAGTGTGCCACACAGTGGAATAACTACAGCTTCTGCTTTAACACAGACCTAAGCCAGGCCCAGGGGCACACAACTGACATTCTGGAGCTCAGGAGGCTGAGGAAGGTGGATCACAATTCCAAGACCAGCCTGGGCTTCATAGCAAGTTCCAGAACTGAGCTGCATAGTGAGACACTGCCTCAAAGTAATTAAATTAATCAGCTAGTTAATTAAAAATAGACTCCTAATAAAAAAAATAACTCCTCTAGCACAAAGACTGCTATTGACAGTCATTCTCTATCAGACAGAAATTTTGGTATTTATTAAATACAATATACCATTGGGTGGTGTATCAATCCTCTGTCACTTGTAGGGTTGGTGAAAATCCTTTCCCATTCTGTAGGCTGTCATTTTGTCTTATTGACAGTGTCCTTAGCCTTACAGAAGCTTCTCAGTTTCAGGAGATCCCACTTATTGATTGTTGTTCTCAGTGTCTGTGCTACTGATGTTCTTTTTAGGACGTGGTCACCTGTGCCGATTCGTTGGAGGGTATTTCCCACTTTCTTTTCTATCAAGTTCAGTGTAGCTAGGTTTATATTGAGGTCTTCGATCCACTTGGATTTGAGTTTTATGCAAAGTGATAGGCTTAAATCTATTTGTATTTTTCTACACACTTCCATCCAGTTATGCCAACACCATTTGTTGAAGATACTATCTTTTTTCCATTGAATATTTTTGGCCTCTTTGTCAAAAATCATGTGCTCATAGGTGTGTGAGTTAATGTCAGGGTCTTCAATTCAATTCCATTGATCCACAAGTCTGTACCAGGCTGTTTTTATTACTGTAGCTCCATAGTATAACTTGAAGTCAGGTATGATGATGCTTCCTGAGGTTCTTTTGTTGAGCAAAATTGTTTTTGCAATCCTGGCTTTCCTGTTATTTCAAATAAAATTGAGTATTGTTCTTTCAAGGTCTGTAAAAAAAAATGTGTTGGGATTTTGATGGGCAGTGCATTGAATCTGTAGATTGCCTTTGGTAGAATTGCCATTTTTACTATGTTGATCCTACCTATCCAGAAACATGGGAGAGCTTTCCATTTTCTGATATCCTCTCCAATTTCTTTCTTCAATGATTTAAAGTTTTTGTCAAATAAATCTGTTACTTCTTTGGTTATAGTTACACCAAGGTATTTAATGCTATTTGCAGCTAATATAAAGGGTGATGTTTCCCTTTTTCAGCTCTTCTATCTTTAGCGTATAGAAGGGCTACTGATTTCTTTGAGTTAATCTTGTATCCGGCTACATTGCTGAAGGTGTTTATCAGCTGTAGCAGTTCCCTGGTAGAACTTTGTGGGTCACTTATGTATGCAATCATAACATCTGCAAATAGAGATAGTTTCACTTCTTCTTTTCCAATTTGTATGTCTTTAATCTTCTTTCATTTTCTTATTGCTTTGGCTTAAACTTGAGAAATACATTGAATAGATAAGAGGAGAGGGGACAGCCTTGTCTGGTTCCTGATTTTAGTGGGATTGCTTTGAGTTTTTCTCCATTTAGTTTGATGTTAGTTGTCGGCTTCTTGTAAATCACCTTTATTATATTTAGGTACTTTCCCTGTATTCCTGATCTCTCCAGGACTTTTATCATAAAGGAGTGTTGAACTTTGTCAAAGGCTTTTTCAGCATCTAAGGAGATGTTCATGTGATTTTTTTCCCATCAATTTGTTTATATGATGGATGACATTTACAGTTTTTCATATGTTGAACCATCCCTGCATTTCTGGGATAAAGCCTACTTGAATGTGGTGGATGACTTTTTTTATGTGTTGTTGTAATTGGTTTGCCAGAATTTTGTTGAGTATTTTTGCATCAATGCTCATGAGGTAAATTGGTCTGTATTATCTTTCTTTGTTGCATCTTTGAGTGGCTTGGGTATCAGGGTGATTATAGCCTCATAAAAAGAGTTTGTCAATGTTCCATCAGTTTCTACTGTATAAAATAGTTTGTTGAGTATTGGTGTTAGTTCTTCTTTGAATGTTTCATAGAATTCTGCAGGGAAACCATCTGTGCCTGGGCTTCTTTTAGTTGGGAGACTTTTAATAACAGATTCAATTTCCTTTGGGGTTATAGGTCTTTTTAGGTCCTTAATATGTTTTTGATTTAATTTTGGTAACTGGTACTTGTCCAGGAAGTTGTTCATTTCTTTTAGGTTTTCCATTTTAGTAGAACATAGATTTTCAAAGTATGACTTGATAATTCTCTGGATTTCCTGGATGTCGGTCCTTATATCTCCCTTTTCATTTCTGATTCTGGTAATTTAAATATTCTCTCTCTCTCTCTCTCTCTCTCTCTCTCTCTCTCTCTGTCTGTCTATTGGTTAGTTTGGATAAGGGTTTGTCTGTCTTGTTGACTTTCTCAAAGAACCAACTTTTTGATTCATTGATTCTTTGTATTGTTCTCTTTGTTTCTATTGTACTGATTGCAGTCCTAAGTTTGATTATTTCCTGCCGTCTACTCCTTCTAGGTGAATTTGTTTCTCATTGTTCTAAAGCTTTCAGCTGCATTGTTAGGTCTCTTGTGTGAGATTTCTCTTGGTTTTTAATATAGGCATCTAGTGCTATGAATTTTCCTCAACACTGCTTTCATTGTGTCCCATAAGTTTGGGTATGTTGTAGATTCATTTTCATTAAATTCTAGAAAGTCTTTGATTTCTTTCTTAACTTCTTCCCTGATCCCGAGGTGGTTCAATATAGAGATGTTTAGTTTCCATGAGTATGTAGATTTTCTGTGATTTTTGTTGTTGCTGAATTGTAACTTTAGACCATGGTCATCTGATATGACACAAGGGATTATTCCCACTTTTTTTGTATCTATTGATGTTTGCTTTATGACCAAGTATGTGGTTGAGTTTAGAGAAAGTTCTATGGGGTGCTGAGAAATATGTATATTCCTTTGCGTTTGGGTAGAAGCTTCTGTAAATATCTATTAAGTCCATTTGCATCATAGCATCTATTAGACCCCTTATTTCTCTATTGAGTCTTTGTCTGGTTGACCTATCAAGGGTGAAAATGGGGTATTGAAGTCTCCCACTATTAGAGTGTGACATTTGATGTGGGGTTTAAGCTTTAGTAGTGTTTCTTTTACATATGAAAGTGGCCTTATATGAGGGGCATAAATATTCAGAATTGAGATCTCATCTTGACCAATTTTTCCTGATATGAATAAGTAATGTCTATCCTGGTCTCTTTTGATTGATTTTAGTTTGAAGTCTACTTTGTTAGATATTAGGATGGCAACACCAGCTTGTTTCTTGGGGCTATTGGACTGGAAAATCTTTTCCCAACCCTTTTCTCTGAGCCTGTATCTGTCTTTGAAGTTGAGGTGTGTTTCTTGTATGCAGCAGAGGAATGGCTTCTGTTTTTGTATCCATCGTGTTAGGGTGTGTCTTTTTATAGGTGAGTTGAGTCCATTGATATTAAGGGATATTAATGACCACTGATTGTTATTTCCTGTTATTTTTGGTAGTAGCTTTTGTGTATTTTCTTTCTTTGAGCTTTTCTTCTGAGGGATTATCAATTGTTTGTGATTTCATGGGTATATCTGGGATCCTTAGGTTGGAGTTTTCCCTCTAGTGCTTTCTGAAGGGCCTGATTTGTGGATAGGTATTGTTTAAATCTGACATTGTTGTAAAATATCTTATTTACTCCATCTATGGTGAATGATAGTTTTGCTGGGTATAGTAGGCTGGGTTGGCAGCCAGGCTCTTTTAGTGTCTGGATAAGTTCTGAGCAGGACCTTCTTGCTTTCATTGTTTCCATTGAATAGTCTGGTGTTATTCTAATGGATCTGCCTTTATAAGTAAGTTGGCCCTTTCCTTTTGCAGCTCTTAATTTTTTTTTCTTTTTTCTGTATGTTTTGTGGCATGATTATTATGTGGTGAGCAGACTTTTTTGGGGGGTCTAATCTATTTGGTGTTCTGTAAGGTACTTGCATCTTTGTAGGCATTTCCTGCTTTAGGTTGGGAAAGTTTTCTTGTATGATTTTATTGAATACATTATCTGTGCCTTTGAGTTGGTATTTGTCTCCTTTTTCTATTTGTATTATTCTCAGTTTAGGTCTTTTCATGGTGTCTCAAATTTCCTAAATTTTTTGTGTTATGGCTTTTTTTGGTTTTAGTGTTTTCTTTGACTGTTGTATCTATTTCTGCTATTGAGCCTTCCACTCCAGAGATTCTCTCTTCCATCTCTTGGATTCTGTTGGTTATGCTTGTATCTGTGGTTCCAGATCATTTCTTCAGATTCCTTATTTCATCCTTTCCCTCGTTTTATATCTTCTTCATTGTTTCTATTTCAATTTTTAGTTCCTGGAATGTTTCTTTCATTTGTTGGATTTCTTTTTCTTGGTTTTCTTTCAAGGATTTGTTCAACTCTTCCAATTTTTTATTTGTATTTTCTTCTATTTCTTTAAGGAAATTTTTAATATCCTCTTTTAAGACTTCTATAATTATCATAAAGGTGCTTTTAGCATTGTTTCCTCCTGTTTCCTCGTCATTGCTCTGTTCAGGTCTTGCTGTTGTAGAGCCATCAGCTTCTTCTGGTGGTGTCTTGTTGTTCTTTGTATTGTTATATGTATTCTTGCACTGGCATCTGCCCATTGCTTCCTTAGTTCACCCTTAGAAAGGTCTTAGTCAGATCTTAGTTGCTTGTGTCTTCCAGGGTTGAGTGTCTCCTGTGTGCTCTGGACATGGAGTTTGCATGATCTCTTACTCTCGTCAGGCCATGGGATCCATGGGGTCTGAAGATGCTGGCTCTCATTCTGCTCTAGACACATGTTGCACTGTTCAGAGAGATGTCTGCCTCTGATGAAACAACTTGTCTTGAAGGCAGGGCCCAGATATCTGCTATGTGTCTCCTGGGATTGCTGGGTAAGATTTCTCCCAGCCTCTCATTCCACTCTAGACACAGTGTCAAGTGATCAGGAGAAACATCTGTCTCTTACTCTACTCTGGACACAGGGTTGCATGGTTCAGAGAGATGTCTGCCTCTGATGATGCCACAATTTAATGTCTTAAAAACAAAATATGGATCATTTGAAGCTATAAAATTAACTGTCAGAAACCATCACTGTGGGAGCCCAGAGTTGAACTTACTAGACAAAAACTTTAAAACAATTGTTAAAATAAGCACCAAGAACTAAAGAAAAATAGGAGCCACAAAGTAAAGGAAAACAGGGGACAGATGAGAGAAGGACATCAATAAAGAGAAACTATGAAGAACAAGCAAGCGGAAGGGTTGGTAAGCATAATAATTAAATAATTTTTAAAAATCATGGGAGAAGTCAACAGCAGATGTGAACAGATAGAATGCAGGATGACTGAATTTGGACACAAGCCATTTGAGATCATTGAGTCGATGGACAGAAAGAGCAACAATGAAGGACCTGAACAGAGCCCTCAGGGCTTGCTGAATCCACGAGCATGTGCATAAAGACTCTGGTGGGCCAATGTAAAGAAGGCAGGGAAGCAACAAAAACCAAGTCTGTAACCCAATCGGAGAGACTTAGCATGCCACACACACAGCTAGACTGTGAAATGCAAAGGGAATGTCAGTCGAAAATTCTGTGCTCATTAAATGGTCTCTGCAGGTGAGGCTGAAGGGGAGGTGTTCTCAGGTAAATGAGTTGTTGCCATCAAAGGGTCCTTGCAAGAAATGCTTTAAGGATTGATCAGTCTGAAATGCAAGCACACTGAATGCAACTTGAAGCAATATAAAGAAATAAAAACTTCCAATAAAGATAAATTAAAAGGCAAACATAAATGCCAGATCATTTTAAAAATTCTATTTTTTATTTAGTATATAATCAGGAAGACCAATGATTAAAAAAGTGTGCACCTACAGCATTGAGCACACAACATACAAAGATGTGGTGTGTGACACTGATTACCTTCAGAAGAGGACAGATCTGTGTAAAATATAGCATGACACACTGTGAAAATTAACTTTTGTCAGTTTAAATTGAACTGTTATAACTTGGGACCCAGGTTCTGTTCTTAGCACATGGCCACTGTCTTAAGTTTTCTATTGCTGTTAAGAGACACCATGACCATGGCAACTCTTATAATGAAAACATTTAACTGGGGTGGCTTGTTTCAGTCCATTATCATCATATAAGGGAGCATGGTGGTGTGGAACCAGATGAGGTGCTAGAGGAGCTGAAGTCCTGTGTCTTTCAGGCAACAGGAAGTCAACTGATAGTCACACTGAGGGAAGCCTGAGCAAAAGAGACCTCAAAGCCCGCCCCCACAGTGACTCACTTCCTCCAACAAGGCCACACCTCCTAATAGTGCCAAACTCCCTTTGTGGGGCATTTTCTTTCAAACTACCACACTCTACTTCCTGGCTCCCAAAGACTTATAGCCATATCATAATGCAAACACTACATTCAGTCCAACTTCAAAAGTCTTCAGAGTCTACAACAGTCTCATTCCCAATCCAAAGCTTCTTCTGAGATTCATGGCAATCTCTTAACTGTAATCACCTATAAAAATCAAAATCAAAAATCAGATCACATGTATAATGGCACAGGATATACATTACCATTTTAAAACATAGGGAAGGAAGTATAGCAAGTCTTTATCAGTTCCACTTACCAGCTTCCAAGTCACGACATAGAAACTTATTAGTTACAAAAGCTCAGCTGACAGCTTAGGCTTGTTCCTAACTAGCTCTTATAACTTAAATAAACCCATTAATTTGCATGCTGCCAAGTGGTTCATGGCTTGTTACCTTATCTGTTGGTTTTATGCGTGAGATCAGACACACACTACCAGATGCCACACTAGAATTTATTTAGGAGAGTTGCTGGGCAAATACAAAGGCAGAGAAGCAGAAAAAGAAAGAGACAGACTTTCACATGGTGACTGCTTTTAAGAGGACAGGTGGGCATGGATTTACATAGCCACACCTAGAGGCATGCTCTCTGTATGCAGCATGCTCTGCCAATACCATGCTGGCTTTACCACGTGGCCACTGCATTCCAGGAATTCTCATCTTATTCGGTGCCCTGTTGGGTTTACCATGTGGCATGCCAGGAGTTCTTACATTATCTCTCCTACATGTCATGCTTCCTCCCTGTCTACTCGAGACTCAACCCTTCTTCCCAGCATCCTATGTGCCTCAAAATCGTACCTAGCTATTGGCTGGTCAGCTTTTTTTTTTTTTTAAGATTTATTCATTTATTATGTATACAGTATACAGAAGAGGGTACCAGATGTCATCATAGATGGTTGTGAGCCACCATGTGGTTGTTGGGAATTGATCTCAGGACCTCTGGAGGAACAGTCAGTGCTGTTAACCTCTGAGCCATCTCTCCAGCCCCTGGTCAGCTTTTTATTAAACCAATCAGAGTAACACATTTTCACAGTGTATACAAAGATTATTCCACAACAGCATACTGAGGAAATATTGGACCAAAGAAAGACTGAAAACCAGCTGGGCAAACTCCAAACTTTGCATCTCCATGTTTGATGTCAAAATGCTCTTCAGATCTCCAACTCCATTCAGGTTTGGCTGCAGCACACTTCTTTTTCTTGGGCTGGTCCCACTACCTATTAGCAGCTCACCTCAGCAGGAGACTATCCCAGGACTCTGACATATCTAACATCTTGGGTTCTCTAAGGCAATCTGGGCTACAGCTTCACTGCTCTATGCAATGCCCTCTCCACTAGGCCTCCATTCAGGGGCACCCCTGACACATGGCTGACCTCAGCAACTTTACTCTAGAATGCCTTTATTCTATCTTTATCTATAAAGCCAGAACCATGCGGCCAAACCTTCCAAGCTCTGCTGCTTACTGAGGCTGTAACATAGTTCCCTTACTCAATTACAGCTTCACCAAATTTCTGTTTTTCACTTCCTAAGCTTGGCTGTCCTGAAATATTCTTTACAGACCAGGCTAGCCTCAGACTCAGAGATCTATCAGTCTTTGCCTTCCCAGAGCTGAGATTAAAGATGTGCTCCACCACACTCTGACCTAAGATTTTCTTTAGTTTCTTTTCAGAGATTAGAAATTTAGCTGGGTGGGATCTTTCCCTGAGATCACCACTCCCTAAATTTCATTTCTTAGTCCATTTATCTCATGAACACAGGATTTAACTCCATTCCACTTCCTAGGCTCTTTTACTCCTCAAAATTTACTTTTTGTTATTTACTCTGCTCAGCTTGCTCCTCCTCATTATAAATCTTCATTAGAGTTATCACTAATATCCACATGACAGGCTATGCTAGTCTGCTTTAAGATTTCCTCCACACGTAATTAATACAAAACTTTACCTTCAGGCAGATTTTTTTGGACAAGGGCAAAAGACAACCAATTTCTTCACCAAAATATCATAAGAACACTCTCTAAACCACATATTAATAATCTTCTTCTCTGAACTCTCGTGAGTGAGCTCACACACACACACACATACACACACTTCATCAAATCGCATTGACACCACTGTCTTTCATGCTCCTACTAGTTTGGCACATTAAACTGTGCTTAAAGCAAGCATTCCACTGTGTTTCTAATCCCAAATTCCAAAGTTCACATTCCTCTACACAAAAGCATGTTCAGGCCTATCACAGCAATACCCCAGTCCTTGATACCAACGTTTTGTCTTCATTAGGGTCTATTGCTGTGAAAAGACATTATGACGACAGCAACTCTTATAAGAAAAACATTTAATTGAGGATGGTTGCTCATAGTTTCAGAGGTTCAGTTCATTATCATCACAGCGGGAAGTATGGCCATGCAGGCAGACATGGTGCTGGAGAAGCAGCTGAGAGTCCTACATCTTTTAGGCAGTAGAAAGTTGACTGAGCAGTCACAGTGAGGGAAGCTTAAGCAAAAGAGACATCAAAATTCTCCCCAACAGTGACTCGATTTCCCCAACAAGGCCATACCTCCTAATAGTGCCACTCCCTTTGGGGGGCATTTTCTTTCAAACCACCACAGCTGCTCACAACTGTCTTTAATTCCAGCTCTACGGGATTCTTCTGACCTCCCTGAGTACTTTCTTTCATGTGCACAATACACCACACACACATTGACATACATGCACATAATTAAAAATAATAAAAAGAGGGCTGAAGAAATGGCTCGGCAGTTAAGAGTACTGAGTGCTCTTCCAGAGGTCCTGAGTTCAATCCTCAGCAATCACATGGTGGCTCACAACCATCTGTAATGACATCTGGTGCCTTCTTCTGGCATGCAGGCATACACACAGTCAGAACACTGTATATATAAACAAATAAATAAATAAATAAATAATAAACATAAGTCTTTTAAAAGGGATAAGATAAGCATGCCCACTTTTACCACTTCTGTTCCTTATATTATTAGAATTCTAGCTGGACCTATGTATTGTCGCCCATGAAATAATCCCAGCACTCAGAAGGCTAAGGCAAGAAGATTACTGTGAGTCTGAGGCCAGCCTGGGCTACACAGCATATACTGGGCTAGATAGGGCTATGTATCAAGATCCAAATGCAAAAGATGTAAACTTATCTTTATTCAACTGCATGACTTTATACAATATATGGCATGTACCTTATATATAAAATACACAGAAATGCCTTTTTTATATATTAGATAATATATAATACCTTATATAATGTACATATATTCTCTCTATATATAATATATAGATATGACTGATATTATACCTGGAAAAAAATGAAATAAAAAAACTGTCAGAACCAAGAAATGAATTATCACAAATTCAGAACAACATAAAAACAACTTGCCAGAATACATTGTATTTCTAGAGACTAAAAACAAAAATGAAAATTATTTAATTGACATAAGAAATGATGAAGTACTGAGAGAATCCTATGTTGAAAGGCGTAAAAGACTTGTGTACATGCTAAAGTACCACAGAAAGAAATCAGAGAAGGTGTGAGTGGGAGAACACCAGCATCCCCTGTGCCCTGTGAAAGGCTGCACACTGTCAATATCACCAACAGCCAAAACTGCTTCCAAGGTCTCTATGGCATTTTTTATAGAAATGAAAACCCCACACTTAAACTCATTCGGAACTCCAAAAGAATCCAGAGAGACAAAATAATCTTTAAAAAGAATAGAGTTGGAGGACCAGAAACTTACCAGAAGCGTGTGGTCTGGCAGGATGACAGACACACAGACCATCAGGATGCAACCCAGAAGAGGAGATAGGCCTTCCCATGCACAGGAGGGGATTTTCTATTTGTTGCCAAGACCACTCACTAGGAAAAGCATTCTTTAACCAAAAACGTTGGGGAAACCCGATATCCTTCTCACGAGAAAGACCAGCATTGGACCCTTATCTCATACCATTTATAAAAATTAACTCCAAATGAATCAAAAACTTAAACTTCATAGCTAAAACTAAAGCACTCCAAAGGAAACATAGGAAATAAAAGACAACATGTGTACCAGGAGAAGAGATTTGCAAATCAAACCAGAGACTTGTACCAAGAACACATTTGAAAAATCTGTGCCGGGGCTGGTGAGATGACTTACTGGCCACTTGCTCCCAAGCCTGGCAACCTGAGTTTGACCTCAGGACTCAGCCAATGGAAAGCCAGAAACGACTTCTGCACGGTGTTCTCTGACTCACACATGCATGCTCCACACACACATACAATAAATACATGCATGTAAAGAAAATGTTTCCTCTACTACCGTTCAAAAATCACACTTGAATTCACAAATGGGCAAAGGACTGAATAGATGTTTGATCAAAGACTATGTTCGAATAGTCAATGAACTCATATAAAGGTGTTTAACATCACTAATCACAAAGGAAACACACTTGGAATGTAGGGAGAAAGCATTTCGAAACCCCTGGCACAGCTGATGCTTTTAAAATGGAAAAGAACAAACACTGGCCAGATGTAGAGAAACTGGCACCTCTGTGTGTGGTTGACGGAACTGGAGAGTGGCGTGCTGCCTGGTGACAGCCTGGTAGTTTTCAGGAAGTCAAATGAGCAATCGTGTGACCTAGCAATTCCACTTCTGGCTATGCCCTCACCAAAAAAAGAACAGACATTAGGGACTTGAAGAACATAGAGCTCCATCCACAGCAGTGCCATTCCAACAGCCTGGAGACAAGGCAACACGGTGTCCACCAAGGGGTTAATAGAGCAATAAAAGGTGACTTGTATATAGGATGGGATATTATCCAGCCCTGAGAAGAATGGGCATGCAGACGCACTGTGAATAGCTGTGTACTACAGGCTAGTTGGCCCCTAAGTTTCTGGGAGTCTTCTGTCTTCACCTCCTGTATCCTGGTAGGAGCTCGGGGTGACAGAGGCATGTTACTGTGAGTGGCTATGTGACGTCCTGAGATTTGAACTCAAGCCCTCATGCTTGTGCACCAAGTGCTTTTGGATTTTTGCTTGTTTAGTTTGGTTTTTCCAGACAGGGTTTCTCTGTGTAGCCCTGGCTGTCCTGGAATTCACTTTGTAGACCAGGCTGGCCTCAAACTCACAGAGATCCACCTGCCTCTGCTTCCTAAGTGCTGGAATTAAAGGCGTGTGTCACCACAGCGCTGCCCAAAAATTTGAAAGAGAAAGCATCTAGAGGCTGGACTGTAACTCAGTTGGTACAGTGCTTACCTAATATGCACAAAACTATGGTTCCATCCCCAGCACCCAGGAAAGCAGGCATGGTAGTGCATGGCTGTAATCCAGTGCTCAGCAGGTGGGGGCAGAAGAATCAGAAAGTCAAGGTCATCTTCATCTACACAGAGTCTGGGAACAGCCTTAGCCACAGGAGGCCCTGTGAGGAGGAGGAGGAAGAGGAGGAGGAAGAAGAAAAGTTCCCACAGAGATCCCTTCTCAGGCTGCTCCCTTTCCCCTCCAGCTCCCCAGCTGTCCCTGGATCTGGATCCACCCTCATCAGATGTCTGAGGGCTCTTCTTGGAGACAAATGCCCCATGGAGTCTTCCCTGTGTATTATTGGGACCCCCGAGGTCCCCTGCCCCCGCATGCCACCCCAGTTAGCCTCGCAGGTGCTGGGGCCACTGCCTGTCCCACAATGGCTCCAGAGCCAACTGTGAGCCGTGGCGGGGAGTTGAGTTTCTTTTGGCAAACTCTAGAGACTGACAAAAATATTCACGTCAAAACATTTCTACTACAAAATTCATGAAAGCATTTAAATTTGGCCTGGGCATTTTCCCCTTCTCCCTCTCCCAGCCCCCTGTCCTGACTTAGGGGCGGGAACAGAGATAGAGTCCAGATGGTGGTAGGAACTGCTTCTCACTCGCTGGCTGCCTGCCCCTCTTGCCAGAGACTAGGAATCAATGGCTGCTGTGTGCCACAAGGCACAAAGGCCCTGGGCCTGCTCAAGTCTGGGTGAGCCCCGGGAAGTGTCCCCTGCCTGGAGTCTGCCCCCTAACCCCAGGGTCTGGGGTAATTGTCTACAGAGGTAGCCTGAGGCTAAGCTGGCCATAATGATTTAGGCAGGATCGATTTCACTTCAAGCCTTTTCTACTCCGAAGAGGCCTAATCGAAAGTAATCTGAAAATTAGGGAAAATAAAAACCATGCCCGCAGCTACATAAATACCCATTTCCTCACATCGGCTGCTCGAAATCACCTCATTCCAGTGCCACGTGATGTTTTCCTGATGGGCAAGGCCAGACCCTGGGGGGGTGTTTGATCTGCCGCCTGCTTTGCCTGACAGCCACCAGCAGCACCCAGGCAGAAGAGGGATGGGGAATCGGGGGCTGCTCTTGGCACTGACCGGCCTGAACAAAATCCCTGTGGAGGCAGTGCTCCTGGTAGATCCCAGGCCTGGGGTAGGAGGGAAGACACGGGCTGGGTTTGAAGGGGCCCTCTCATTTCTGCTAGGATCCCAGAACCCTCGGGATGGTCCCAGGGGGACATGGCTACTCACACCTCTCTTGACGCCGCTGTTTTGGCCCACCAATCCTCCCAGCTTGGTGGCACCCAGGGCCTTTGGTTCCTGGGACCTCTTTGTGGTCTATCACTATTTCAGTTTCCTAGAGGGTTCTCCCATAGGCCTGAACTCCTTCACTACCTGGCGTCAGGTAAGGAGGCCTTTCATGTGACGCTTTCTCTCTAGCAGCTCCCTTCCCATCCTGCCTGCCTAGGACTGGGGTGTTTCAGTTGGTTTCTTGTCTCTCAACCCTATGGTAAGCTCCAGGAAACAGAAGCTTCATCCATTTTGGCCACTGATCCACAGTGAACATTTGTGTACCGAATGAAGTTTGTCATGTGACAAATATGCTGAAGTAGAGGGTATTCTGCACCCCCAGGAGACAGACACCAGGGCCAAATCCAGCCTGCACTGCATGTCTGCTTCCTCAGAGACCTCAAGACAGAAGCATTCAATTCAAAGGGTCTAGTGCACAAGCAGGGACCAGGGGCTCAGGACAAGATGAAGCCCTGACCCAGTCCTGGGGAAGGTGTGTTATTCTCGCTGTTTGTGCTAATGGGACATTTGGCTGCAACATTTGACTTGTCTTCCATCAAGTAGGAAAATGGGGTCCACATCCCTCCCCTGGAATGTGAAGTCTTTGACCAACAGAATGGGGGACAGTGATTCTGTGATAGCCTTCCTGGCTTCAGATGTCACAAACCTTGCCTGGGCACTCTGGGAGTTCTCCTACCGAGCCTGGAGCTTCCTGAGAGCATATTCCTAAGGAAGGCCACCATGCCACCACAGAGCCCAAGTCCCACAGGCCCACCCCACCCCCAGCTAAATGTGTGACCAAGGAGGCCTCCAGATGATCCAAAAGTATTCAGTTATCTGTATCTTTCAAGGCAGTTTTAACTACCATGTGTAGAGCCCCTTCCTGGACTGAGTCACTTACCCACCACGGAGATAAGGGGAGAAATAGATTCTGGGGTGACTATGGTTATCAATAGAGTTGAAGAAACGGAGTGCAGAATGGGAAAAGCACACATCTCAGGTGCGGCTGGGTGCCAGAGCACTCCCATCAGCAAGATCTGGGTCTTAGTTCACTAAGGTTGCTATAACAAAATGCCAGAGGCTAGGCCATTTATAAAGAAAAGAAATTAATTTCTCATGGTTTTGGAGGCAGGGGGTGAGTGAGGATGAAGTACCAGCAGCACCTGAGTCAACAAGGGTTGGTCTCTGCCCAACACTTCATCCTCCAGAGGGAAAACATTGGAGCTTCTAATGACGAGGCAGAAAGACCAGTGCACTGAGGACTGTCTGGAACCCCTAAAAAGAGCCTCCGAAGTGGGGAGTATTCTAGAATAACCATTTCTCGGTCACTCTGTATGTGTGTGGGGGGGTGCAACCTGCTGACTGTGAGTGTTCCTGTATGTGGTTGCACCTGTGGGTGAATGTGGAGTTCAGAGGTTGTCATCAGGTGCCTTAATCAATTGCCCTCCACATCACACACTGAGGCAGGCTCTTGAGCCAGAGCTAGCCTAGCAAGTCAGGTTGCTGGAGGCATTTCCCATCTCTTCCTCCTAAGTGCTAGGACTGCAGGTGAGCTGCTACATCCACTTAGCATTTATATGGATACCAGAGACCCAAACTCTAGCCCAAACACTGCTGCTAGGTAGGGTCAGTGGCTCAGCCCCAGATCTGTGCCTGGATCCAGCTTGGCCCTGAGGGGATGGTCTAGTTGAGCTAGACAAGATTCTCGAAGCTCAGAAGCAAGAATCCCACCTTCAGATTTAATGTGAGGCACAACCCTGAATGCCAGACCCACCGAAAGTCCTCATGTCTACCAAAAGTCAGAAATGGTGGGTGTCTTGTGAGCTGAGGGCCCCAGGGTATGGTGTAGAACACGCAGACCTGGAGAAAGTGGACCGAGCAAAGGGGTCCAGAGACCAACGCCCCTGGGCTGAAGCCAGGGCAGGAGTCTTCCTGTCTCGGAAAGAAGACTTGGCTTTGGAGCCTGCGGATCCTACCACGCTTGGGTGGCTGGTAGGAGTCAAAGGCCTAAGCATGAAGCTACCAGGTCCTTCTTGCCAGGAGCAAGCCCTTCTAAAGCCCAGCCAATGTCTGGGTGCAGCCTGGGCTGGCACGTGTTAGACCTTGAAGGCAGGGGTGGAGCCTGCAGCTGCGGGCCTCGGCAGTAGTCGGAGGGGTGGCAGGCAGAGGCTGCGGGGCGGAGCTGGGTTCTGCTGCAATTACCCGTAAGCCTGGTGTTTACACGGGGTTTACAGGGAATTCAAAGCATATCTTCCTGTTGCTCTGGCAGCCGAGGCGTATCAAGTGCGTTCAAAAGGGCCGAGCCGCGTTCGCCAAAATAAGAACCAAATGGCTGAGTAATTTCCACCAGAGAAGAACTTATTCTCCCAATTGCACGGTCTATTTAGCATGCTTTCATAAAACCTTTTAACGAATCAGCTCAGAACCCTCCCAACTGCAGGGCCCCGCCCCACCTGTCAGGCTTGGATTTCTAAACACAGGTAGGCCTCTGAGATTGGATGCAGACCTCCTGCTGAGCAACAGGTCTGGCAGCAGGGAATAGAAGCCCAGTGGAGATCCCTGCAAAGGAGACCTCAGTGGAGTGGGGAGCGGAACATGGCTTTCTAGGGGAAAAAAAACAAAACACCAAGGGATGTGAGCCCAAGGAACCAGGCTCAGCCTGGAGCATCCTGAGAGGCTTCCTGGAGGAGGCAATCTTGTCACAGACACCAGGGAGAAAAAGGACCAGCTGACCAAGACGGAAGGGGAGAGCCTTGGTGATCAAGCTCCAGGAAGGTGCTGGTGGGTGAGCCAGTGAGTAGGTAGTTGTTTAATACGGCCTGCCCACAGGAGATTTGGACTGGTCCAGCCCATGGTCCTTCCCTGTTGGAAGTGATTTTCAGGATGTACTTCAGACCTGATCAGAAAAGAGGACAGGGGCATGAGAAAAGTGTTAAAAGTCAACTTGACTGGGCCTAGAGAACTATACTTTGGGAGTGGGAGGAGGGAGGGGGGCTTTCCTAAGAAGGCACAAGCAAAGTCTTGACTCCTGTGTCCAGCATTGCCAAAAAATAAAAGCAAAACCAATTGAGGTGTGACTTAGTCAAATCTCACTGTGCGAAGAGACTCCACTGCGAAGGTGAGGAGCCTTTCCACCTCCCTGGAATGTTTCCTGAATCAGCCTGCTGCTAAGCTCTCCGGTGTTGCTCTGGGGCAGGGTTACCTCTTCACAGTCCCAAACCCACACAGCTATAATGTCTGGCTTCTGTGGCCCTGCGGGAACCATCAGTTGCTCATCCACTCAGAACCGCTGCTGACAGACCAGTTTTCTCACCTACTCTTCTACCAATATGTGTTAGGACTTCTCCACCCAACTCAAACCCAGCTACTCTGGGGAAAATGACCAGCCCCTAAAAGCTTGGATGGCACTTACAGTGTGTTTAACTTAACTGGTAACCAGCACAATGTCTCACACAATGGGCCTGCTTCCTTCCCAACCTGTACTACCCAAGAGTCATTTCCTTGTTCATCTCTCTGGTCCATGCCTAATGGATGGAACCTTAGAATAGTTTTCATTTGCCGATTCCTAAGGAATGATTTTAAGTACTTTTCTATATGCTAATTTTTATTAGCATATTTTCTTAAAGCATCTTTTATCTGATGGTACTGTGTTGATTGTCTTACTATAGTTCTTTGTCAATTTGGGATCTATACAGCCTAGATAGATTTTTTTTTTCTTCTACAATGTGGCTTTTCACATTTTGAGAGAGGTTAGATACTGATTGCAAACAATTTTCTGAAAGCTGTACAGAAAAAATCGTACACACACTTTCTTCCTGAAATGGGAATGAATCATAGACCAAGAGCAGGGTGTTAAAATGTGAACAGTAGCATCAGTCCATGTTAAACACGAGCATACACTTGCTTGTGTACATGCTCTGGGGCTCTGCAGTTTTATCTTGCATAGTTTAAGGCAACTGTGCCCAGAATCCGCTCTCTTACCCATACTGTCTTATAAAGACTGCCCCCCTTCACTATCCTGCCTAACTCTACCCCTGACCCATAGCAACCTCTAATCTTCTTCCACCTCTATAATTATGTTACTTAGTGAATGTTCTAGAAAAAGAATCATACCAGACATGTCCTGTTGAAACTGGCATTTATACCTCAAAATAGTTCCCCTGAGTCACATTTCTCAAACATCAATCAGTACCAACTCCTAGCCTGACCTGGTAGTCTAGGCCTACAGTTCCAGCTACTTAGAAAGCTGAAGCAGGAGGATTACAAGTTCAATTATTCCAATGACAAAAATGTTTATTTCTCTCATTGATGCCCCAGAATACAAGCTGTGTGCCTTCTAACAACTCCATTCTTCTGCTTTAAAGAACTGAAGGTGTTTCCTGGGGTGACTCTGCCATTTCCCACTCCCACAGCAGGAAGATTCTGAGTGGTGCAATTCCCCAGGACCTTATAGCTGTGAGTGCACCCCACTTCTCAGACCAACCCCTGTCATTGGTGTAGAGTGATATATACACATAGTGTTTTCATCTCTGTTCTCTGATGCTCCTAATGCTGGGCCACTTATTCCATTAGCATCTATCATGTACTTAGCATTTCTAGGAAAATGCCTCTCGGGCCTGGGAGTGTAGCTCAGTGGTAGGGCACTTGCCTAGCTCCAAGGTATTTGGAAGGTCTCCGTTTCCATCTTCAGCAACAACAGAAGTCCACCCATGCCCTGTGCCAGTGTCCCAATGGGACAACTTATTTTTACAATTATTTTTGCAAGATTTTTCTGTGTTCTGGATCTTGTCCTTGGGAGCTCTGTGCCTGTGTGCCTTTGCCTGGCCATGCATCTTTTGGCAGTGTCTTTCCTGGAGGAGCAAAGGCATTGAGCTTTCACCCTTTTTCTTTTCATGAATTGGTTTGGTGTTGATTCTTAGGACCCTTTGGCAAGTCTAAAAATCAGAGATTTTTTTTTTCTTTCTTTTTTTCCTAAAAGTCACATTGGAGTGTTTGTTTTGTTTGAATTAGGAACCAAACTCAATAAATGTAAAGTCTTATACTTTACATTTATTTAAACCTGTGACCTGTTTTGAGTTAACTTTTTAACTGTGTGTGTGCATGCCTGTGTGTACACCCATGGCACATGTGGAGGTAGGGGACTACTTACAGAAAGGTGTCTATTCTCTCTTTTTACCTTGTGGGTTCCAGGGATCAAATTCAGGTGATGAGGCATGCCACTCTGCATTTTTCCACTGACTCATCTTCCAGCCTAGACTTCATTTTTAATAGGATGTGAGAGGCATTGAGAAAAGCTTCTGCATTGAGCCAGCCTGTTGTTCTTGCAGAGGACTTGAATTGAGTTCCAAGCACCTCTGTTGGATCATTCACAACTGCCTGTAACTCCAGCTCCAGGGATCCAACACCCTCGTGTGGCTGCTCAGCCACCCAACCTCACATGTGTGTGTATGCCAACACACATAAACACATGCATAAATTTTAAAAATGACCTTTTTAAGATCTAAGAATTATTTAAGCTCATTGTCTCACCCACGAGCACCACCCCTTTGTTGAAAAAGCTATCTTTTCTCCATGAAATTATTTCTGCATTTCTGTGAAAAGCTGGTCACACGTGCTTGTGAGGGTCTTGTTCTGGGCACTTTTTTCTATCTCACTAATCACATGCCTGTGATGTAGGATGTCTTTCTGTATACTGTGAATATGTTTTGATGTAGGAATGTCTTTCTATATGCTGTGAATATCATTCTTTAAATAAAGGGACTGTTTTGGCCCATGGCAGGTATTGTAGAGTAGGCAGTTGGAGCATAGGTAAGAGAAGGAGGGTGGAGTCAGACACAGGGATCCAGATGCCCAGGAAGAAACATGTAACAAAATAAGTAAAGCCTCGGCCACATGGCAGGACAGATTACTAGAAATGGGTTGAATTAAGATGAAAGAGCTAGCTAGCAATGTACCTGAGACATAGACCAAGCAGGATGAAATTAAAATAAGCCACAATATAATATAATCTCTAAATAATTCATTAAATATAATATAATAATAACATTGGGGGGGGAGTAGCTGTAGGCGGGTCTGGACCTCTGGCCAGACATGGCCAGAAAACCCATTTCTATCGTGCTTTATTACCATTGGTTAATAAAGAAACTGTTTGGCCTATTGCAAGGCAGCTTAGAGGCAGGTGGGAAATCTGAGCAGAGATAAAGGAGAAAGACAGGGGCAGGAGAGACAGTGAAGGCTGCTACCCAGAAAGCGAGATGTAATGGGACACAGGTAAAGCCACAGACCCATGTGACAATACACAGATTAATAAAAATGGGTTAAGTTGTAAGAGCTAATAATGCACCTGAGCCATAGGTCAAACAGTTTGTAATTAATATACACATCTGAGTAATTGTTTTATAAGCAAGTACAGTACAGCACTTAATCCAGACTTCAAGCCTGGACAAGTCAGAAAAACTTCAGGCTGTGTGTCTGGACCACTGGAGCTGTGTAGAAACTGTTATGCTGACCACAGGCAGCTTCTCCCACTCTGCCCGTCTTGTCCTACATTGCTTTGGCTAATTGTCTTATTTGCTAGCACTGGCATAGTCCAGCACACGGGTGACTTAAGAAACAGAAATGTATTCACAGTTCTCAAGGCTTAATGTTCAAATCGTGTTTTCTTCTGCAAGAGTTGGCTCCTTCTGACGGCAGTGAGGGAAGGATCATTCCAGTCTCTCCTCGAGTCGTGTGCAGATGGTCTTTTCCATGCTCACCTAGTATTCTCTGTATGCGTATACGTGTGCATGTGTATGTTTGTGTGTCTGTCCAAGCTTCCCCAAGCATCAGTGGGATGTGTCAGGACCCACCCTATTAAGCTCATTTTAATTTCCTTTCTCTGTAAGACTGTCTCTAAATAAGATTGCTTTCCGAGGTGCAGAAAGTTAAGGAGCCAACGAGAGGCTTTGAGATGACACAAATTCCACACATAATTGTGCTCAATATCCTATGCTTCTGTATATAAATTGTATGTGGTGACTGCCCTGAGATTTTTAATAGAAATCATATACATCTATATATAAAGTTGCTGTCATTGTCCCCGAGGGTTCTCCACTCCATGAATGTGGGATGCCTTTCATTTGTTCAGATTGTCTTTTATTTATTCTGTCAGCTTTCTGTGCCTGCTGCCATTTCAGAGCCCAACCTGTCTCCTTACACGGGGCCCCAGTGTTGACATCCTTCTTTGGGGTGTGAACAGAGCTGTTGGTTCAGCACCAAGTGCTCATCGTTGGGCTATGCAAACGCCAACTCCTCTGTTTTAAGCTTTTAGCCTTCAACTTTGCTTTCAGGTTTTGTTTTGATTTGTTTCCTTTAGGTTTTCTATATGTTTATGTCATCTGTAAACAGGGACAGTTTTTATGTCTTCCTTTATAATTTGTCTGTGTGAAAGAACCTAGTCTTTTATCATCAAGGATGTTATTAACTGTAGGCTCTCTGTGTGGGATATTGCTCTTGTACACTGTAAAGATTTGTTACTCATATTGGTTTAATAAACTGCTGATTGGTCAGTACCCAGGCAGGAAATATAGGTAGGGTGACCAGATGAGGAGAATTCTGGGAAGAAGAAGGGCAGAGCAACAGATGCCAGCCAGATGCAGAGGAAGCAAGATGAGAATGCTGTGATGAGAAAAAGTACCAAGCCATGTGGCTAAACATAAATAGAATTATGGATTAATCTAAGTGTAAGAGCTAGATAGTGCTTGAGCTACTGGCCTAGCAGTTACTATAATATTAAGCCTTCAAGTCAGTTACTTGGAAAGTGGCTGAAGGGTATTTAAGAGTTTCTGGTGGGAGAGAAACTTCAGACTACGTCTCTGTATACATCTTTAGCCAATCCAAGCTATTCTCTGCTCCTAATTTGTGGAGGTTTTCTTTTACATGAATGGACATTGGATTTTATCAAAAGCCTTTTTTCACCAGTTGATAAACTCATAAGACTTTTTTCCTATTATTCAATCAAAACAGTGGATTGTGTTAATTGGCTTTTTAAACAATAATGACAATTATTCATTGTTTGCTGAGCTTTTCCAGTGAAAACAGATTGGGATGGATAGATGCAAGCACCCTCTCCATCATGAACTTGTAGAATTAATTTGCAAGTCTTTTCTCATTTCTACTGTATGACTTTCTGGCTGAAAATTCAATCCAATGGTCCTATGACTGCCTAGAATGTATGAGGCTCTGGATTTAAAATGTTACTTTTTATTTGTTTGTTTGTTTGTTTTGAGACAGGGTTTCTCTGCATAGTCCTGGCTGTCCAGAAACTCACTCTGTAGACCAGGCTGGCCTTGAACTCAGAGATCTGCCTGCCTCTGTGGTGCATGCCTTTAACCTCACCACTTGGGAGGCAGAGGTGTAGTGGGATTATGCTGGTAATGTTAATATTTGTCCCACCTATGGGTTTAATAAAAGGTGATTGGCCAAAGGCAAACAAAAAGTGTGGGCGGGGCTACCAGGCTAAGAAAACTTGGGAACATCTCAGAGCAGAGACAGACATCAAACACAGATGCCAGAGTCGCCGGAGCTGCCAGGAGATGTAGAGGAAATGCTATTCTGAGAAAAGGTACCGAGCCACATGACTGAACAAGATGGGTTGAGTTGAGATGAAGGAGTTAGCAAGTTATATGCCTGGGCCCTAGGTCGATCAGCACAAAATTAATATAAGCCTGTATGTGGTTATTTGGGGCTAAGCAGGCTGAGAGTGGGACCTAAATCTTTGGTCCAGGACCGGAAAGTCCAGGCTAGAACATAATACAACACAGAGGCTCTAAGTGTGACCTCTAGCACCATCAAAAAGAGTCAGTACAAGTGTCCAGTGCTATATATTCTCTCAGCATGTTTCTAACTAAATGTTTTAATATGCTTTTATTTTTACTCATTTTCTTTTATTATTGGACTTTCTTTTGTTCTTTCTTTCTAAGACAGGGTCTCAGTATGTAGTCCTAGTTTTCCTGGAACTCTTTATGTATACCAGACATATACAGAGATGCCTCTGCCTCTGCCTCTGCCTCTGCCTCTGCCTCCTGAACATCAGAATCAATGATGTGCATCACCATGCCCAACTATTATTGAATTTTCATTGTGAGTTTATTTCTTTTTGCAATGATGTTATTTTCCATACATTTGGAAATTTTCTTTTGACTTTGCCTTATAATTTCTAAATTGAATCAGTTTAGTCAGAGAACACTTTCTGCATGGTTTCAATTCTAATTTGTTAAAATGTGTTTTATGACCCACAATATAGTCAAGCTTGTTTAGTGTTACATGGATGTTTAGAGGAAAAAAATTGCATTTTGTGGCTATTTGATGAGGTGGTCTGTATTCCGTCAGTTGCTAGGAGTTTAGTGTCAAGGTCCCAAACACTTGTGATTCTGTCTATTCTTCCTGCTTTATCAGAGTTTTCTTTGCATGTTTTGAGGCTGCGTTATTTAGCAGGTACACCCTTGGGTTTGTGGAGTCCTCCCAGGAGACTCATGCTTTCCATCTGCAGAGTGCATCTTTGCTCTCACTGTATCATAAATAAGGTTCACTGCCCACAGTCAGTGCTTTTCTTGAAAGACTTGAAGTGGCTGGACCACTTCTACCTAAATTCTGTGATTTCCAGTGAAAAGTCTGCCCTTCCTTGGGAACTGGCCCTTCCCTGTTGGTATCAGCCAATTGAAAGCTGATGTTTTTGAGACCTTTATCTTATTCTCCAGAGCTCCTTCTGGCCTCCTTGCTGATGTCAATTTCTTAGGGTTGTTCTGTATGATATTCTCCTAGTCTTCCTAGTCTCCAGGTTTATGCCTTTCATGGATTTGCTTTGAGACTTTTTTTATTATGATTTGGTAAAGAGATTTTTCTATTCATTTTGGTGAAGCCAAATTTGCCAGTTTTTAATTTATGTTTTCTTTTTGTTTGGTGAGTGTGTGTAGCTTAAAACTTAACCCACATGTGGAGATTTTTCTATTGTGTCTTTGAGAAATACATTCTTTTAACATTTCATTTTTATTTATTTGTTTGTTTTTGGTGTCATTGGCCTTAATTCTTGAAGGTGGTATGAGTTAAAATTGAAGTTAGGAGCTGGAGAGATCACGCAGCAGTTAAGAGCACTGGCTGCACTTGCAGAGGACCCAGGTTCAGTTCACAGCACCTACCTGAAGGCTCACAACCATCTCTAACTGAAGTTCTAAGGGATCTAGTGCCATCTTCTGTTGTTCTTGGGCAACAAATGCACAAATGGTGCACATATGTACATACATACAGGAAGATGCTCATACACTTAGATAAGTCTTGAAAAAAATTTTTTGAAGAATCAAAGTTAAGTCGTCCCCCCCCCACTTTCAAGATATCTTGTTTATAAAAGACATCCTCTTTTCCATATTAAATTCCTAGGGTCCTCTATTGAAAACATGCATGTACTAATTAATTTCTAGATATTCTCCTCAGTGTCATGTCTTTCTAGCTACTACATAGTTCTGCTCACTGAGTTTACAGAAGCCTTAGACACATTCTGTCTTGAAATCATTCTATTTTATTCTTTTAAAAACCTCGTCTACATGTTCTGGGCCCTTTATATCCAAGCTAATGAAATACGGTAAATGTATAGATTGTTTGGGGGAAGACAGACATCTTAAAGGCACTGAATTTTCTAATCAATACGTGGGTTTTTATCTCTCTTTAGAATTTATCTTTTTTTTAAGATTTATTTATTTATTATGCATACAGTTTTTACAGAAGAGGGCACCAGACCTCATCATAGATGGTTGTGAGCCACCATGTGGTTTTGCTGGGAATTGAACTCAGGTCCTCTGGAAGAACAGTCAGTGCTCTTAACCTCTGAGCCATCTCTCCAGCCCCTGAATTTATATCCTTTGTAATTTCTCTCATTTTTGGTAGTTTTGCCTTACCGGTTTTTTTTTTTTAAAAAAAAAAAACTTTATTTATTTATTTGTCTTGGTGTTTTGCCTGGAACTGGAACTATAGACAGTTGTTAGCTGCCATGTGGGTGCTGGGAATCGAACCCGGGTCCTCTGGAAGAGCAGACGGTGCTCTTAACCGCTGAGCCATCTCTCCAGCCCCGCCTTATAGGTTTTTAAATATTCTTGTTGAATTGGTCTATAAGCATGTTTTGTATTCTTAATTATATTTGTGGAAATACATACATCATTTCAGTGTCCAGATACCTGCTGTACCCATATAGGAATATAGTCAATTTGTTTGGTGCTGGCTGATATAACATCCCATGACCTCAACATGCTGCCCTTACTATATCTTCCATCTTAGAAAACACTTGCATGAAAGAAAGCACAAGTGTGCAATTGCACACACACACATGCACACATGCATGCATGTGCAATGTCTTTGAACATGATAACAGCATCTGTGGATACCATCTAATCTGGATGCCCTTGATTTATTTTTCTTGTCTTATTGCACTGGCAAAGTACAATACTGAATAAAAATGTTGACAGTGGACATCCTTACCTTAATTCTGATCTTAGGGAAAACGATTTAGCTCTCTTACCATGCAACAGCATGCATAGATAGCCTCAATCAAGACAAAGACAACCCTGTCTATTGTTATGCTCTGGGAAACCATTGTGCTGCATGGCTATATAATTTATCAAGCAGTTTTGAACATATTTTTTTCTTCTTTATTCCTCCAATATAGATAACTGAATTGATCTGACAGATCAGTTTTGCCTCTAGAGATAAGCTTTTCTGAAATGTAACATGTTGCCTTTTACACACTGTTGAGTTTTGTTTTCTATTAATTTATGAGAGTCTGTTTGTATACACAAAGAATGATTTTTAATTTTTTAAATTAAATTTGGTTTTTGAGAGGAGAGATGCATTTGCCCTGACACATGTGTGGAAGCCAGAGGAAAACACGACTCTACTTGTGAGCCCCTGACTGTCAAGCTCGGTAGCAAGTTCCCTCATGAGACATCTTGCCAGCCTAATTCTGCTTTTGAGACTAGACTAACTTTAGCCACATAGAAGATGTGAGAAGTACTGTTCTAACTCAGTTCTCAGAAAAAGATTTATAATATATCATCATAAAATGTTCACTGCATCTCACCAATGATGTCATCTGAGCCTAGACTTCTTTGTTAGAGGGTCTTTTTAATTATGAACGCAAACTTGTTATGTGCAGAGAGCTGGCTGAATTTTCTGTTTTTTCTTGGTCTTTTTTCATCATTTGCATTTTTCAAGGAACTTCCCAAATCATCTAAGTTGACAAATGGTTGAAATCAGTTGATCATGATATTTTATTATTGTGGCTTTTTGGTTCTCTTTCATTTTATTCATGTGTCTGTGAGAATGTATGTGGTGTACATGCATGTACATGTGCAGGTTTATCCATCCATGTGCATGGAAACTAGAGGAAGATATTGTGTGTTCTACTCTATCACTGTCTACAATATTCTCTTGAGACTCACTAAACCCAGAGTTAAGCTAAGCCAACAAGCCCCAGCAATCTTCCTCTCTCCACTTTCCACAGCCCTGAAGTTAAAGGCATGGGTAAGTACACCCAGACTTTTATGTGGGTGTCAGGGATTTGAACTTAGAGCCTCACATTTGCACAGCAAGTGTGCTCTTTCCTGCTAAACCATTCCCAGTCCTGTACTTATTGTTATTTTCATTTTTAAGGTACTTTTAAATTTTTATTTATTTGTGTGCATCTGCCCCCCCCCGTGTGTGTGTGTGTGTGTGTGTGTACAGGTGGCCAGGTAAGCCAGAAAGAGCATCAGATCCCCGACAGAGCTTGAGTAGCAAGCAGTTGAGAGCCACCTGACGTGGGTGCTGGGGCCTGAACTTAGGTCCGCTGCAAGAAGGGCTCTTAACCACTGAGCCATCTTTCCAGTCCTGTTGCTGTTTGTGGCCCCAGTTAAAGCTGTGTACCCACAAACCCTCACAGCCAAGCTTCTGTTTGGGGCATTTGTCATGTGCATCCTCTCTGGGTTTCTTTGTTTTGTCTTTCCTAGGGAGTAGTATACTGATGTTATTAATCTTAATATCCATTTTTGCTTTCATGACCTTTTCCTACTGTTTTTCTATCTTCTGTTTCTCTGAGTTTTATTCTGCTGTTTAAATTTAAAGCAAAGTAATTAAAATTAAGTAAAAATTTCAACTTCTATGTTTAGTCCTGTTAGCTCCATCTTTGGTACCAACTGCACTGTTTTGGACATCTTCACCCTTGTGATGACCCTGCTGTAAAGGGTGGAGTTCACTTTCCAAACAACCCCCATTCTTTTAGCTCAGCATCTTTTCTAGGTGCCCGAGGTTTCTAGGAGGGCTTCTTAAATCCATCCTCTCCTCTCCAGGGCTTGGCCTTGGACCCAACTTTGGACCTGTGGCCACCTCTCTCCTTCCTGATCTTCCAATCATGTTCTCCATTCTCATTTCTGCGTCCAGAGGCATGCCTCCCTCAGAGCGTCACATGCTTCGTCCTGCCTGACTCACAGCTGCCAGGACCTGTGCTCTTGTGGGCTCCCCATCCAGAGAAGACATGACTCTCTCACAGGCCTCAGACCTGCTTCTTGTTAGATGGGATGGGCAATGAGTAGATCCATGTCACTTTTGACCCTTGTATGACCAACGGGGTAGGACCTAGGGACAGGAGATGACAGAGCCAGAGTTCCTTGTGGCATTGGCTTACACATTCTACTCAGGGCTGCCTTCTCACTGGCTTCCATCTCACTGAGCCCAGCCAAGTTCAGGGCAAGGCAGGCTATTCAGGAGGTAATGAGTGATGCCCTGGCCTGAGTGTGGAGTGGCAATCAGAGACTACTTGTGTGGCATAGGTGCTCTGGCAATTCCAGACTTTGGCCTCTGCCTCTGGGCTTCTGGGAGGCCCTGGTTTGCCCACCAAACGTGCAAGCAATTTGACCTGCCCCCTAAGCAAGCCCCTGAGCACCTGTCCCGTGCCCAAAGCCCATGAATCACCCAGCCCTCACAGGAGGAAGCAGTGATAACCCAGACCCCAGCAGGGCCACCCGGATGCTGTCTGTTTTAATCTGGCTGCTCTGGCTCAGCACAGCTTACTCCTCCCTGCCCCAGAACCTATCTAAGCCCCCAGTGTCACTCATGCTGGCTGACATAACTGTCTACTGTCCCTCCACGTCCCCACTTCTCCCCTGTCTGTATGCCAGTCTCTTGCCTGGCATAGCTGTCCCTCCTGGGGCAGGACACTGTCTCTCTTTGTAAGACCCAATCAGGTAGTTCCTCTTGTAAAAGCCATACTGTTCCACCCTGTCTCCTCCAGGGGCTTGATCACCCAAACCTCCATAAACTGATTATCCTGGGCACCATCACTGCTCCAAACTATAGGGTCAAGTATGCACTGTCTTTTGAGACAAATTTGGCCATCAGGAGGCTTGCTTGACTGTATAAGGCTTTCTTGGACCACCAGCCCCCAAATCATGACATGGAGACTTGTTATTAATTAAGAATGCTTGGCCTTATCTTAGTCTTTATGACAAAAATAAACAAACAAGCCCAGAGGAAAATACAAAGAACAAAACCCAAAACTGTCATCTGTGTGTGCCCCAGCCCTAGCTGCTCCCTCTGAGCAGGAGCTAGCCACCCAACCTGGCAGGCTGCTACCACAGACAGCCCTAATCCAACACCCAGACAGCGATGACAGTTCCACGGCAGGAGCAACCCACCCACTGGGAAACATCCCCTGGGATACTGGTTTGGCACCCAACATAGATCTCAATGTAAGTGGGCATGCCAACACTCAGCCATGAATTGCCTTGTGTCTAGAAGACAAGGCAGCTCACAGCAAGGAAGCAAGTTTTATCTCTCCAACTCAAAGGTGAAATGCTTGGCTTTCTGATCAGTGATAAGGACCCAGGCGACTCTGTATGGCCCTTCCAGGAGCTGGCATAGAGTCAAGGCAGCTTATCACTGTAATCCTGGTGGCACCCAGGGGAACATGGTTATCCTCAGGTCACAGCCCATGGGAACTCCCCCAGGTGGTCAAAGCTCCTGAAGAACCCCAGAAAAAAAAGGGTGTGCTGTTCTCTTCAACTGCCAAAGGAGAAAGGGAGCTCTGGCCCTCTTCCATCCAGGGCCAGCTGCACCCTGGAGCAGAGGACTCTAAATGTTTGTAAAAGAGTTCCTGTGCATGTGCGTGTGGATCATTTGGGAGGATGCTTGGCTGCCATGCACAGCACCCTGGGTACCGCACTAAACCAGTGTGGTGGTGCATACTAGTAAATCCAGCACTCAGGAGATGTCATGAGAGTCAATGTCATCCTCAGCTACATAGAGTTTGAAGACAGCCTGGGCTATAGAAGACTCTGTCTCATAAGAAAAAAGTTCCCTATGATACACACAGACAGTATTGGTCTATTACCATTGGAGAATGCACAGAAAGAATGTCCCTCTGGTAAAAAGAAAAAGAGAGAAAGAGGAAAAGGAAGGAAGGAAGGAAGGAAGGAAGGAAGGAAGAAAGGAAAGACAATTGAAAACATATCTAGATAGCCCGCGTACTTATTAAATCAACCAGCATGAATGGAAGGTACCCCCAGTCTTCTGTGTGACACTCAGCCTGTCCTCTCCCATTCAAGGCTAGGTCACCCCAGAAATTGGTCATGGTTAGCACTAACACCCATTGCACCTGGCTCAAGTTCAGCCACATTGAGAGAATGGCACCATTGCCCCATTTTACAAAGAGAAAGTTAAGGTCCCTCATCACTGGGCTTGGGAAGGCAAAGAAGGTACTGACATCAGTACCAGAAGTAGGACCCACCCGTGTTTCTGCTCCTCCTCCCATCCCCGCCCCGGCACCCCCAGTACATCCGCTGTTTGGTAAACACCACGCACAGGGGCAGGACCAGATTCCGATTTGGAAACTACTCAGGCTGCATCGAGGGGCCCAGTTGGCCAACAGAGGACAATTAATTATTGGGATCATGTAGAGGCCGGACTAGGGCCCAGCGACGGGTGTTTACACCGCGCTCGTCTGTTTGGGGCCAGCAAATCCATGTCAGGCGTTAATGGAACTGCATCATTTTTCTGCCGAGGTGGCATCCTGGGGGGGGGGTGAGGAGGAGGCTGACTGGACTCAGATTGGGCGGTGGACGGCTCAAAAGTGAGGATACCATCTGTCAGGCTACAGACAGACTAGCTGGCTCCCCTCCCGTGGCCCTCCCTCCTTCCACAGTGGACAACATGGGCCAGCATTTCCAACTTCTCAATAGAGCTGGTGGGGGAGGGGAGGAGGGAGGTCTGGGCACAACAACAACAGAAAAGAGTGACAAAGTCTAGATTATAAGGACAAAAAGACCAGAGTCAGGAGACCACCTCAGGGCACTCTGAGGTTCAGGGTTGCCTAGCATCGCTGGGCAGCCTGCACCTGCCCTTACGTCTCAGGACCAGCAAACCCACTGCAGAAGTTCTCAGGGTAGGCTTGGTCACAGGAAGAGGAATGTTTCCTTCTTCCTCCACTGGAGATGCCCATCCCAAGAAATGGCCAGGAGAAGGGAATAACCCTGCCCAAAGTTCCACAGGAAGCAAGGTCCTTTGGGAAGGGTCACTTCCTATAAGGTCCTGGCAGGGAGAAGTTAGCCTAGAGTTCCTCTGAGGGAGGTTAGGCCATTCTCCCCACGCTGCAGATAACAGAGCTGAGCCTACACAGCCAGAGTGGCCAAGGGCTGGAGGAGGTGAGGGCAGCCCCCAACCTCTCCTCATCATTGCCTCCCAGCTTCTCCTCAGTGAACTTGATCCTGCCCCAGGGCCTTTGCACAGTCTGTCCCCTTTGCCTAGCAGTCTCCCTTCAGGGTCTCTGTGTGCTCAAGTCATCTCCTCAGAAAGATCTTCTTGCCCAGCTGCTCCCTCACGGGCCTAGGCTTAAGAGTAAAGTAAGTCACAAGAAAGTGTGGGGGCCCTGCCCAGAATACAGCAAATACACAGGAAATGTGCTCACACCTGTAGTGTGATTATGGCAACACAGGGCCACTTAGGAAAGCTACGGCCTTCAGTCCTGATACGCTATGACTTACTCCAAGTTCTTGCCGTCCCTTCTCAGAGGGCTATAGTGATATATGACAGTGGCCTCTCAACTCTCCTCCTAAACCAGCATCAGGTTTCTGGACTGTTAGTGGCCATGTGTCCCAGGCCTGTGTTGCCTCAGTGTCACCATCTGCAAAGTGGGACCTCTTGTAAACAAGGGCAGAGCAGGGCAGGGTGGATGCAGACCCAGCAGTCTGGGGACAGAAAAGGACAGGACCCAGAGGGGAGGGAGTGGTGGAGGGTGATGAGGCCTCGGGGAAATCTCAAGAGCTGTCCTCCTGGCCACCATCTGCAGGAGAATATCTTTCAAAAGCCCAAGAGTTGGGGAACTGATTAGACTTCCTTTAAAGTATACTCTAGCAGCTGTGAAACACTGTGCCTCAGTTTCCCCATCAGTAAAACACTATTGTAAGAACTTTTTCATAGAGTGGTTGTATCATGTGTGTAGTCATGTATGTAAGAGATGATATTGACACTTGTGCTTAGGGTAGTTACTGACTGAATCGATGATTTTCTTGTCTCCTTCCCAACCTGTGCTTATAACTTTATTTTATGCCCTAAGGGAGAAGTAACTGCTAGTCACCAGCCTGTTCCCAGCCCTGCCCTGCCCCCTGGTGTTCATTCTGAGCATTGCCCCCACAGGTTCCCAATTAGTTTCTGCCAACCATAGGTTCAGGGACTGGCTTTGGGAACGGGTGGACAAAGAATCTAGGTATCTAAACAAGTAGGACACACAGGAATGGACTGAGTCACCATCGTCCTGATCTCCCTGCCATGCGTAGACAAGATGAAAGCATGTCACGGCCAGGGCGGAGAGCCCCTTGATTTGGGCTTACCTATGCTTCTCCCAATGCTTACTTGGGCCAACTCCAAAATCTTCCATGTGGGCTCCCTGGGGCCTGCTCAGAGGTAGCCATGGTCCCTCATTTTGTTTTGGCCTATGGGTCTGAGAGAAGCCTGAGGTCTGACTGACTGGGAAAGCGTCATCTCCAGTTGGGCTGCACTGGGACTCTTCCCGGAACTCACAAAACCCAGTGATGGTAGAGAATGAAGGAACCATGCCTAGTGGGCCCTTCCTGTGTTCTTTGTCCACAGACACACAGGCTGCCTGGCACACAGCAAAAGCTCTCCACATGGCGCAGGCTGGCTGGTAGGCAGCATGAATTGGAGCCAGGCCCTGGGAAATGCTGGGTGGCCTTGGGAAGCTCTTTCCAGGTCCAGAATCCTCAGCTCCCTGACAGTCCTCACAGCCACTTTGTAAAGGGGGTGGCTAGATTCTGCTTCGGGAATCCTGGGCTCCAAGCCTACCAACTTCAGGGTGGTGTGAGGCCCAGATGTTGGACTTGGGGTGTGACTACATAGAGGCACCCAGGGCTGGGTGCAGACGCCTACAGGGGACAACACAGAGAAATCTCAGGGGAGAGGGGTGTCATCACACCACCTCATGGCTCATTAGGGTTGAGGGCATGAGAGGGCACGTGCGCACGCGCACGCGCGCGCGCGCACACACACACACACACACACACACAGGTGCCTGAAGCCTGCAGCTCAGCATGGGCCCAAGGCGCCACCTAGTGGCAACAATGGAACCCACCCTCATGGAAAAGGCTGCATAGCTGCCCCCTCCCCGGCCCGCTTGTCACCCCCCTCCCCATGGACTCAGGTTAGAGCCTTTCTTCTGAGCATCCAGTGGCACCAGAGGACATAAGGCTTAAGGGGGGAGTGGGGACTCACCCGAGGTCACGTGATGTGTCACATGTCAATAGGCACCAGTTCATATCCATCCCCTGGCATCTGTTTCCAGGCCTGCTTAGGATGCTGCCAGAAAGGTCTCGTGCTAACTCCTTGTATCTGGAGGACCTTGGCTACACAGTGGCCTCCAGTTCCTTATCTAGAAAATGGAAACCCACCCCCATGTCCAGTTCTGGTCACTATTGCTGGGTGACCAGGTGCATAGGGGGCTGGGAGGGGACAGGACTTCTCAGCAGGGTGTGGCCAGTGGGCAGGGACACTTCCTGCCACCACTAGACTGACTTTCTCACACAGCTGAGGAGGCTGGGAGTCTCACACATGTTCTTGTGGCTGTCCACCTGCTCTCAACAACTTCCTCCCCCATCAGAAGTGGGCCTCACCTCTCAGCCTTGCGGGGTCCCATCACCTCCACAATGGGCATCTTGTGATGACATTTTAGGGAATAGCATGGTGAAGGGCAGCTGCTGTTGCCTTGCTGCAAATAACATCAATGGGGGCTAAAAGATGCGCCCCAGAGACACTCCTGGCCAGAGTCCATGGGAGCCAAGTAAGTCTCGTACACTGAGGAGCACAGGGAGGGTGGCGGCCTCCCTCCTCTCTGGGCTCTGGCTGGGATACAGGCCACCCTGGGGACCTCAAGAGCTCTCCTGAATGCACAGTCCTGCTTGACATTTTGAGGCACGGTGGCTTTGGGGTACAGTCTGAGGCTCTCCCTGGGGAGTGTGGCACCCGCAGCCCAGGCAAGGGCCACAGAAGGGTGGTGGAGGAGGCAAGTACGACAAAGACATTGGTTCTGTACAAAACCTGAAATATTTTACTTTTTTAAAACTTTGGTCTAAGTTGCCTTAGACCTCATGGACTCGATACAAGAGTAATATGAACTGGGAAATAGAACACTTTAATAGCCACGATAAACTTTGTTAGAAATGTACATGTTGCCAAAATAATAATAAAATTAAAAAGAAAAGGAGAGAGAACAGCTTGATGCCCGGGTTAAGATTATAGAAATGTTCACAAGGACAGGGTCAAGGAAACTTTAAAAACACCAGTTCTGAGTAAGCCTGGGGCCCTCGAGATGCCCCTCTCCCAGCCCCGGGCCCTGGGGATGGCGTCCCTCCAAACAGGTCAAGTGGGAGTGGGTAAGGCCTCCACCAAGCTGCATCTCCTCATGGACAACACATCCAGGTAACGGGTGTAGAAACAAAACCTCATAAGAAATGTACAAATATAAAAAGCTACAAACATTAATAAATTACAGCATCACGAAACACAAATACTTCACAAGGTGCTAGTAAAATAACTGTATCCCCGACCCCTCGTCAGACAAGGAGAGCCCATAGCTGGTGTGAGATTGGAGACGGCTTCAGGGCGTGTGGGAGGGAATTTGTACTATCCGCTCTGAGAGACAGAGTGTAAGGCTGCGCAGACGCCGTTGTTTTTCAGGCAATACCTTAGTTCCTAAGAGGAAAAGAAGACTAACAAAAGGAGAGAAAGAAAGGGGGGGTCAGAACCCAACTGTCCATCAGAGCCAGGGTGGGGAGCAAAAACTCGTATAAAGGTTAATGAAGGACTCTATAGAAAGAAATTCCTAGAGATACTTTTGCTCTTATAAAAAAGAAGTCATTTAAAAAGCTATTTACACGCTACATTCTATGAAAAATATGCTTCCGGAAATACATCTAAAATGAAAATACAGGATTGCCTGAGAAACAAACCCAGCCCCTCTGTGTCGATGGGTGGACACGCCACCTGGGACGGCCCATGCTCATGATGCCACCCAGGGGCTCAGACAAGCGCTGCCATGCTGGCTCCAGCCCTGTGGCCCTGCCCACCTGTCTGCCCACTCAGGGCAGGGTGCCTTGGCCTAGAAGTGCTGTTCCAGAGTGGGGCCCCTCCACGTGGCTTAGCCTGGATCCCCCGGACCCTAAGACGTGGCTGAGCTGTCACCCTTCCCGTGACCCCACAGTGGCTCTTCCACCCACTAACACACCAACCTAACTGTGGGTCCTGACAACTCCAAATGTCCCCAGGCATTTGGGGTACGACACCCACTATCTAGCCAGCCAGAGAGCTGGGGCAACCTCTCCTCACCGGCCAAGTGCTGTAAGACTCACTCAGGAAGAGGGGGGACATTCAATACCCCACAGCTCCTCTCTCTCTGTGTCCTTTGCCTTGTTTTACGCCTTTGGAGGCTGCCAGCCTGGGGCCAGCTCAGACTCGGGCTGGTGAGCGTGGCTCACTGCACCTTCCTTGAAGGCCTCGCGCTCCCAAGCAGAGCCATAGAGGTCACCAGGCTCTGGTGGGGTGCCTGGAGGCTGTCCTGAAGCCAGAATGGTCCTTAAGTCGGCAGGGCCACTTTCAGGACCTGGTCACTCTAAGCAACTTGAGAAAGAATGTCCATGTTCACAACAAGGGACGGCCATGCTCCGTGTGCTCCACCTGCTCCACCTGCTCAAGGGACAGATGCTCGTGTTGGGAAGAGGCGGCTGGGAGGAGGCAAGGCCCTCCCTGGGCCAGGCGGCACAGCCACCCTCCTGGGAGAGGCTGATGTAGCGGGGCTCCGGGGGTCCTGAGCAGAGCAGAAGGATCCTGGCTTTCCAAGCCTTAGAGGAGCAGTTTCCCATTCCGATGGATCTTCAAGATCTTTCCAAGCCTTTGCTTGGCGGTGGCCATGCCCTTTTTTGTACGTTTTCCTACAGAGGTGAGGAGACATTTTTCTTTAAAAAAAAAAAAAAAAATCGAGAGACAGCTAGAGCAGAAGGGGATCCCACAGGCCACCTAAGCCCCACCCACCTCTAAAAATCAGCCAGCTAGGCTGAGCCATGGAGCCAAAGTGCTCCAAGGTACAGAGACCACTGTGGACTTGGTTCAGAGGGCATGGCTAGGATGTGAGGCCACCCTGGGCCCCACCCCCTGGCAACAGGGCCACCTCAAGTACCACCAGTAAGTAACCATGCCACCAAACTCTGGACACTAGCCCAGGCTAGAGTGTAGAGAGGAGGAATGAAGGCGACGACGGGGTGCTCAAGGTCTGGCAGGTATGACCTAATCCACAGAGGGGCTGGCTTACCACACCAGCCTGGCTCACAGCACACCCAGCTTCACCTGTGGCAAACGGCTGAGCGCATGCCTGAGTCAGCACCCTGAGCTGAGAACCAGTCCTGAAGTTTGTAGTCAGTCACTAAGCCCTGCTCAGGCCGTATCTCCTGACTGTAGCCTGTTTCTTTCACATGTCTAAGCAGGCCAGTGACAAACACTCGTGAAGGCTGAGGGCCATGCAATTGCATGGACATAACTCTAGATGCCCAGCATCTGCCATCCTGAGGCCAGAATTCCCCTAGCAGTGTGCTTTCTAAGGGCAGGGACAGACAGGGCAAAAGGGGTACCTTTGGCAGCAGTGTTGTTGGGGGATGATGCAGAAGGCCGCCTCTGTGTGAGAAAGACTCCCGGGGCCATGGGCTGGGAGGCACGGCCAGCCTGGGCCCCTGCAAACGTGCCAGCTGCTGTATATTCGTGGTCAGCCAGGCTACTGCTGTGTGATTCAGGTGGGGGCTCAGGTGAGCTACCCTCCTGTGAGGCCTGGCTGCTGGCTGTGCTGGTGGAGGCCGGGGTGGTGGAAGCCGGGGTGGTGGAGGCTGGGGTGGTGGAGGCTGGGGTGGTGGAGGCCGAGGTGGTACCCGTGGAGGCGGAGGTGGAGATGGAGGGGGAGGCAGTGTTAGGAGTCGGCTTCCTTTTGGTGTTCTTCTTCTTCCTATTTTTCTGCTCCTCCTAAGAACAAAGTGTGAAGTGTGCTACCCATCAGCTGCCCCAGATCCAACACAGGGGTACAGGCAGCTCAGCCTCCACCCAGATGCAGGATTCAAGGGTCTCAGTCCTCCACCAACCAGGTAGGGAGCATAGAGACCAGCGGCTGGGAGGCCTCTCCCACTGAACCCAACACAGAGTGAGTGCTGCCAGGAGATGACCAATGAGAGGAGAGAGAAGCAGGTGGAGACTGGCCCCAGCTCCTGCCTGTGTGCACTGCTGCAAAGTGCCAGGACCCTTGGGGATGGGAGGAGTCCCCAGAGGCATTTAGTGAGAGGTGTCTGTCTGGAGGAAGGAGCAGGAGAATTGTGTCCCTGGCTCCCCGCAGCTATTCAGAATCTGGAGCCACTCCCCTGCCGGACAGTCCCTGGCCCTGGCAGTCTCCACACAGAGGGAGTGGCTCAGATATCTAGAGGTCAGCCTAATTTCACACAATGGAGACTTACTCTAGTGAGGACCCTCAGTCTCCTCACCTGCTGGGACAGCTTGGCTGCAGCAGCTGCCAGCCCAGTCTCGATGGAGGCCACTCTGGTCCCCTCACGCACAGGCCTGTCCTGTCTTGGCACCGATGGGCCGACCCTGGCTGTGGAAAACATGGGAAAGGCCAACCAATCAGGCGCTGGAAGTGGTGGCCCATTCACCCCAGACCATCTCTGACTCTGGGGGACCACAAGCATCTAACTTTCTGGATGGGAAGCCAGATCAAATCTGCTCTCCCAAGTTGGTGCCATGCTGAGGTATCTATGATTGAGTATGGGAGGCAAAAGAAACCAGGTAGGAGGGGACCCTGAAAGGTGGCATGCCTGATCCCAGCCACCACCCCAGCATGTGTCTGGTACCCCTCCTAATCATCTAACCCAGGACACTGGAAAGAAGAGGCCCAAGTGAGAAGGTTCTAGAATAGAGGTCCTAATACACAAAGCAGAGCCAGCCAGGGCCCTATGGGGAGCTGACCAATCTCCCCTAGACATACCTAGAGTCATGCCTCAGTGGCCACATCAGGCCCCCAGCCCAGTTCTACCTGTGGGACTGTAGGGGGCATCATCTGAGCCTTTCCTCTTCTTTGACCGGGATTTGAAGACAGGATTATCTTCATCAGACTCCAGGGAGGGGTAAACTGAAGAGGCAATAGGAAAACAGGCCCCGTGAGTGGGTATGGCCAGGGCTGGTGGGGGGAAGGAGGGTAAGGCAGTAGTGACCATGGGACCCTCCTGAGCCGTGCTCCCAGATCTGACCTTAGGTTCGACTTGCTGTGCAATTGAAACTGCCATGGCAAGGCTACCTACACTTGGCAGTATGTGCACAGGCTACCAGCTGCACCCACCCAGGCTGGCTCAGTCACTGGGAATCACTGTTCACAGCTTTTCCTGAGACGTGCAGTCCTTTTGGCGGCTGCTACAGTGGGGAGAGAGGAACTGAGGCAACTGGGCTAACCCCACTACGTCAGAAGCCCCAAGCCCCTCCTAGAAAACTGGGAGACACCTGCCTAATAGCTCATACAGCCACTGGGACCTTCCCCACACTGTGGGTCCTCCTTCCCCGACCAACAAGGTCAATTGAGAAACCTCCAATACAGCGGGTGGCAGCATGACCTGGCACTCCACACCCACCAAGAATGGAAACAGTTCACTCAGCTGCCAGTCTGTCTGTCACAGTAGAGCACACGAACCACATGGCCTCAGACAGGTACATCCCAACCTCCGGCCACCACAAAGTCACTGGACTAACCCTAGTCAGCCCTGGGGATCGGAGTGAGCAACACTGTGGCGATGTTCCCTGAGGTGGATAAGGAGATCAGGTGCCTATGTCGGGAAGACTGCTGGTGGGAGGCCTGGCGGCTGTGTCCATGGCAGAAGCCAGAGCCTTGCTGGGTTTTCTGACCTCATGTTATCCTTGGGCCTCAGTTTTTCTATCTTACAGACAGAATGGATACAATGGCCCCAAAGCCCCATCACTACTACATGTTCAGCTGTGTGGACACCTGTCAGGGAAGACCTCAGAAAGCTAAATACACAGTGACCTATGACCCAGCAGGGTCTCAGAAACACAGCAAAGAGTCAAGGGTACAAGTCCCATGAGGCACCTGTTCACACATGTTCACAGCAGCCAAAAAACGAAGCCAAGGGCCAGGGATGAATGCATGCATGGATTTACAGTATACTTCCTGCACATAGGAAAGAATATTACTTGGCCTAAAAAAGAAGGGAAATTCTGGCACATGCCACAGTATGGATGGACCCACAAAAAGTTATATGTCAGTCCATTTAGATAATGTGTCTAAAACAGATCCACAGAGAACTGAAGTGGTCAGGGCTGGGGGAAGGATGAACTGTGGATGGAACAAAGTTTCCTCCCAAGGAAGGCATTCCAAAATAGATCATGGCTGTAGTCCACAGGCCAGCAAAGAATCGTGTTGTTTTATTTGAGACAGGGTCTTACTGTGCAACCCTGGCTAGCCTTGGAATTCATTATGTAAACCAGGGTGTCCCACAGCATAGAGATCCACCTTGTTTATGTCTCTAGCGTGCACCTGAGCTCAAGATGGATTTTACAGTCACCAGCCTCCTTGACGTGTTCCTAGTCCGTGCTGCCCCCTACAGGCAGCAGCCCTGCCCTGCAGCCACACTCACCATAGTCTGAGTCCTTGAAGCAGGCATCCAGGTGGTCCTGCTCCTCATAGTCCTCCAGATCCACACTGTTCTTGGCAGTCCTCTTCAGCAGACGCTTGCCCGTGCCTTTGCTGCTGCCACCATTCTTCCGGGCACCATGAGCTGCCAGTGAACCACCCTTGGCCTGGCCAGTGCCCCATGTGGTCTGCAGGCAGGAGTCAGAGGCCTGCAGGTTGGCCATGGACAGCATTCCCTGAATGGCTTCCTGTGTACTGGGGGAGGCAGGGGGCTGGCTGGGGACACAGAGAGACAACAGGCACTCAGCCATGGCCCTTGGCCCACAGCCCAGGACATTTGGATCACAGACTAGAGTCTGTAGCCCACGGTCCACAATGTATAGTTCAGGATGCTGTAACTGCAACCCAAGCCCACGGCTGCACACACACCTGGCCTGGACAACCAACAGACAGCAGAGAGTGATGTGCATGAAAGCCTGCAGATCCCTCAGTACAAAGCCACATTCTGGGGAAGGAAAGACCTTAGGATAGAGATGGGCCACAAGGAAATGCACAAGAGGGCAGGTGGAGCAGGTCAGATTTTATACCACCATGCACTGGTTCTCACAATGGCCTGAGTCCTGTACTCCACCAGCTCTCCACGCCCTTCTATGGCTGACCCTGACCTCAGTTTTCACCAGGGGCATTTCTTCTCCATGAAATGGAGAAGTCCCCACTTCTCTCCCCTGACACACTGTCCCAAGGTGATCCATGCCCAAGTATGAAGCCACACTCTCATCGACTACCTCCATCTACACCTATACCCTCACCCATACCTGTATCCATCCATCCATATATCTATATATATATCTATCTATATATATCTATATATATATATACCTCATCCTCATCTATACCTACCCCCTCATGTCCACCTGCACACATATACTCCCCTATACCTATACTAACACGCTCATCTACATCCACACCAGGAGCTGCATCTACACCTGTAATACATCCATTTACACCTGTACCTGCATCCTCATCCACACCTGCACCTACGTGTACACCCTCATCTACACCTGTACTCTGCCCTGTACTCTCACCATGTATACCTGTATGCACACTCATATCTATATCTGCAGCAAAACATGAGGCACAGCTACGCCTCAGCTCAGCCAAGCTCCCCTCTCTGGGTCCCTCCATGCAGACTTGCAGGCTTCCTCTTGATCCCCAGGCTTCCTCTCCTCTAGCTCCATCTGCATGCTTCTGCCAAGTCCTTGTTGCCACGCCCTTCTGTGTTCTTCTAGCAATGCCCCTATCTGCTGTCCCTTGCCCTCTCCTCTTCTTGACTGCACTGGAGCCCTGCCTTCCAGAAAGAGCATCCCAAACTAGGTTCTGGGAGCAGCGTTCATCATTAGCACATAGACCTGAGGCCTGGCTGCTGCTAGATTGCAAAGATGCCTGGAACTAGGTTTTAGGCAGCTCCTAGGTAGGCTCCACAATCTCCACCACACCCTTCAGCATGATCTAGCTCCTGCTTCCTCAACACCCCATGCTGGCACAGCCTGCCCCTCCTCCAGCCTAGATTTCCCACTTGTCTAAGCTAGAGCCACCTGGACCACTTCAAAAATGCCCACACCTAGGCCCTGCCAGGAGATTCCTAGTCAGAGTCTAGCACAGGATCCAGCCATCCACATGATGCCCAGGCAGAGAACCAACCTCCCCATGGCTCCATGATGACCTGGCCCAGTGAGAGCTCTCTCTGGGGACTTCCTAGTACTTAGTCTAGCTCAGCAGCCCTACAGATGAGGCCTGCTTAGGAAAGAATGGCTTACTCTAGCTGGTGAAGAAAAACTCTGCCAGCACCAGGGGTACCAGCCACATCAGCCACCTACTGATGGTTCATACTAGAGGCACATGAGATCCCAGTGTCCCCACCCTGTACTCTTTGGTCCCTTTTCTCCTGAGACTCTTGCATCAAAGTCCTGTTGTCTCTAGCTTCTCCTTTGCTACATCCTGCATACCTGGGAACCACATCCAATTATTTGAACCACTTTTAGAAGGACCTTTGCAGGAGAAACCATGCCAGCCTCTGGGAAGAGGGTGTGTTAGGAGATGATCTCATGGCAAGCACAGGACCAGAATGGCAATGAGAGCGCACAGCATTGTGCAGACCAGGTAGCCCCTCTGTGCTTCTCTCCACTTGCTCAAGATGACACGTGTGTGACAGTGGTGGGCAGACCACTTTATGAACAGGCTGAAGGACCCAGGCAGAAGCACAAGGATTCTAGAGACAAAGGCCTGTTTGGTTTTGGGTTTTTGGCGGGCTGGGGCACAGAGATGGAACAGCCACAGTAGAGCTGGACAGGCAAGCTTGGACAAAAGCTATCTCCTAGGCTAATGCCCCATGGACAAGGGAAACTTCCTGAGCCTAAGGAGAGGGAAGCCACTGTCTCTACAGCCCTCCAAAGATGTCTCCTAGTCTAAAGTCATAATGGAAGGCCAAGTCACACTGCCCTGAGTTCTTCAGAAAGCAATGCTAGAACCACCCTCATAAAGCCTGCCCTGCCCTATGCACAATTCCTGGGTGATGTTTCACAGGCCAATAGCTGCCCTAACTGTCCAGCTCTGCCAGGCTCATGGACTTCTCTGAGCAGGGACAGATCACTGTCCATAGCTCACCGTATACTCTCTAGGTGCAAAGCCCTAAACACAGGTCACAGGGGAATGTCAAGACATCCACCATGAGGGTCCTAAACACTGATGGCAGGACCCCCACAGGAGCCAACCTGGATATGAGCTCTGCCTACCTATACCTTCTGGATGACCCCAGACCCAGCTGGCCCGTCTACCTGCAAGATCACTGGAGAATCAATGAGCAGAGTTTAGCCAGTCAGCATGGAAAATAATACTTTAATCCTCCAATTACCATACCTAAATCCCCTCCTTTTCCCACAGCTGTATGCACCAAGCAAACCATTCACAAGAAATTAACATATTTTCCTCCGTCTTCTTTAACTGTTTTTTTTTTTTTTTTTTTTTTTTCCAGTCAGTACTTACAACAGAGCAAATGGACCATCAAAAACTGACCTATGCTCCAAATGGGAGACTTTGGGAGAGGAACTGCCCGAGGCAGGCTGAGGGGGCTGGTTGGCCTCTGAGGCTCCGGCAGGCACAGCGTGTGTGTGTGTGTGTGTGTGTGTGTGTGTGTGTGTGTGTGTGTGTGTGTGTGCATGCAGAGTCTGCTGAGAACTCTCCCCAGACTTGGGGCACAGACAGCCCCCTCCTGGCTTCACAGATAAGGGCTCAAATGACCCATCTGTGTTCTATCTTGATGCACCAGAGTTCCCCCTCACAACATCCATAACAAGGTACATGATGGCTAAGTCCAAGACCCTGACTGCCCTCATCCTGGGTGGTGCCAGGTTTACCTCATGTTCCAACTTCCCAGGTCTTTCCATTGAGGTCATGGGGATCCAGGATGTTGGAGGTCTCTTAGACCCCAAGATCAGTCATCAGAGTGTTAGCTGGCACACACCTTCTCCCAGAAGCCAGGCATCCTACTACCACAGATTGTGTAATGTCCTGCCCCAGTCTGGAATGTGGAGGGGCTATCGTCTCCAGTGGGGAAGAGGCCACCAAGGCTCTCATTGCACCATGTCAGGCTGAGCCAGGATCCTGTGCCCAAAGTCATGCACACCCCTCCCATCATGCTTCACTCTCACTAGAAAAGTGCCTGAGGCTATGAACATGATATTGTGTTCAAAACAGCAATCTATGAAATAAAATATGGCCAACTAATTTAGCAAAAGCTTATTTTAATCAAGCCCTTAATCTACCCTAGCGGAATCTTCATATCATCTACAAGTAGCCTGGCCCAGGCCTCCACCTGCTGGAGCAGCCTCAGAGTCAGTGTGAGCTGCTGCCCGAGGCAATCATCTAAAACCTAGTCAGGCACCCAAGAGGGACCTATGAGCCTTGCCTTCCTGAATAGGAGGAACAAAGAGACTGGTACTCACAAGTGGACACAGCCCAGCACCCAACACTCTTTAGCAGTCCCAAGCTGAGCTCCTGAGCCAGGTCAATCCAATGTTGTGGAATATTAGTTTAAGAATATTACATTTGCTTATGCTATGAAGTATTTGTTTCATAATGCAAAGACATGTTGCATTATTTTATGTTGTATTTAACTCTGAAAAGTTGTGCTACTTTGCCTACCTAAAATGTCTGATCTAAATAAAGAGCTGAACAGCCAATAGCTAGGCAGGAGAGAGAAATAGGCAGGGCTACCAGGCAGAGAATAAATAGAAGAAATCTAGGCTCAAAAAATAAAATAAAAGGGAGAGGGGGAGCGAGAAAGACGCCGGGGCCAGCCGCCCGTACACACGTCCACCCGCAAAGCAAGAAGAAAAGAAAGCTATAGAGGGTAAAGAAAGGTAAAAAGCACAGAGGCAAAATGTAGCTAAAGAGAAATGGGATAATCTAAGTTAGAAAAGTTGGCTAGAAACAAGCCAAGCTAAGGCTAGGCATTCATAATTAAGAATAAGTCTCAGTGTATTTATTTGGGAGCTGGGTGGCAGGCCCTCTAAGAATAAAAAACATCTATAATCCAGAGCCTGGGCCTGCCTCTACTACCTCCAAGCTGTGAGGCCGTGAGAAGGCTAAGTTTGTGAGCCTCAGTTCCCTCAGCTGGAGTCCAAAGCTGTCACGAGCCTAGAGAGGTGGGAGGAAACTGCTGTTCCCAGTATGATAGGGAGTGCAGGCTGTCCTTCAGTCGCCTGTCAGTGCCACACCTGAAAGTGCCACTCAAGTTTCAATGAGAAATAAGCAATGGTCAGGTGCTTGAAACCCAAATCAATATGTACAAATCAAACTGGGGCCATCGAGAGTGGAATGAAGCCTATCCTGACTGCTTCGCAAGCCCAGCTCTCTGCCATCAGAAGCTGGTGCCCGTCTTCATTGCACTGTGTGACCGGCCGGGCCTGTGCCCCAGGTCAGCCACCCTCTCTGAGTGCTGCAGGATGCAGTCAGGGCTCACCTGTTGGGGTTGTACTCCAGGGCCCCGACCTCCTCACTGGCCTGCAGCAGGTCCAGGATGCCTCCTGCAGAGCTCCCGCTCTCCTTTTTGACTTTGGCATTGCGGCCTGGCTTGGTGTCTGTGTCGATGTGCAGAGAGCCCTCGTCAGAGGAGTCGTCACTCTGCAGAGCCAGGGACAGAGCAGCCGGTCATGGTAGGGCACCAATGGGGATGGGGGGGCTTTCCCTTAAGGGGAAATAAGTTTTAAAGAGCTCTGTTCTAATGAACGCTACAGGATAGTTTCAAGCCCATGCAGTGGGCGAGGCCCCTGTGAGATAGGTATGAGCCCCAAGTCTTTCCTAGGGTTCTTGAAACCATAAAGGGTAAAGTTGTCTTCACATCCTATACTGCTTTTCCAAAAGGAAGTCCCAGAATTCCATCAGGCTGTTGTGACCTCTGGCCTGGATAGGCTTAGCCTAGCAGGCAGGTCATGTTCTTCCTGGGCCCCCAGGAACATTCCCCTAGAGAGCTAGCCTGGGAGGGACCTCTCCTGTCACTCCTTTACAGGGGAAAAGCTTTGCTCCATCTCCCATGGAGCAGGCCCGGGAGCAGCTAGTTCTGGAGCCAAGGACTGAGCAAGACCTTGTCCTTCCTACGCCAACCCCACAGCTGAGCCCAGTCCACGGGCGTCCTCGCACACTATGCACAAGTGTGCTGTGGAGGCTGAGGGCGCAGCTGTGCGGCTCACCTTGTATGCCGCAGAGTCCAGCTTTGGCTTCGCGGCAGGCATGAGGAGTGCCTCCTTCTTATCCAATAAGACTGAAAGCACAGCGGAAGAGGGTCAGAGTGGAGGCTCGGGGTCAGCGGAGACCGTCTGAAACCTCCTGCCCATGCCCACCACACTCACAGGACAAGTCCCTTTTGGGGGCATTCTTCTTCCTCCTAATGGGAAACTCATCTATCTTCAGCTCCCCGTCGTCCGATACATACTCATACTCATCACGCACGGGCTTGGCCTTGTCCTCCTTGAAGCTCTGCAAGGTCCCGAACACACCAGGACTGCCTGGAGGCCTGAGGGCCTTGGAGCTAGAGGGGAAGAGAAAGGTCAGCAGGTGACCCCAGGGCCCCGAGGCCTGCAGGCAACAGAACCTTACAGGGACCTGGAAGAAAGCATCCACTTGGAAAGCAAGCAGCTGGTCAGGGGCTATGAAATCCTTACTTTCCACTGTGGGAAGTCTGCTTATGGGGAGGGACATGGCCCAATCCTATAGCCTCCTCCTCCTCTTTCCCTCCATGTCACCGGATATGAAGCCCAGGATATATAGTCAAGCATTGTAGAAAAAGGCCTAAGTGGCTGAGTTCTGGAATGTTCTACCCACTTCAGTTCTGACAAGCACAGCCTCTGCCCTCCTTGCCAGCCTGACAGAATTTAAATCAAATCCAACCCTCATGTCTTTTTCTGCATACATACTTTTGACAAAAACAAACAAACAAACAAACAAACAAACAAACAAACAACAACATTTCAAGGCTGAGCTACAGTGCACCTCCACTGAGCTATGAAATACTGTCTGTCTCTCTTCTTGCTATGGTCTCTCTGGGCCTTCAGGACAGACTTTTCTTGACAGGAAGGATAGCAAGCTGAACAAAATGTCAGCCACATGGCAGACAGCACACCGGTCACAGTAGCCTCCAGCATCCTCAGGAAAGGCTATCACTCTGCTGTCTTAAAGCACAGACTACCCCGCCCATGCACACATTCATACGTACGGTTCTATAGGCGCCTCTATTTTGTCTGTATATTCTAAACTGTGGGGATCTGTCATACAACTTATGTCAGTGGAAAGCTTCTCTGGGACCCAGAAGTGACACTTGTAATGAAATGACAGAATTAGACTCATCAAATCAGGTAGCAAGAGCAGGCCCACATGGGTTCCACTCCATTAACTGCAAGTGCATCCACTTGGCCCCACCCCGTCTCTCCCTCACCACAGGCCCTTTCTGCCCTTCTCAGAAGAGGAAGCAGAGGCTGCTACTCCTGTAGGCGATGGGGCTATCTCAGCAGGCCATGTTTGTGACTCTACACTCTATGGAAATTATGGTTGTGAATACAGGTGCCTGTGTGTGTGGCCATTCTTCGTGCCCACAACTGAAACCAAGGCCGCAGTGGCCATGCTGAGACACCTTCTCTCAGTTCAGCACATCTCCTGAGGCCCTCAGCACACAAATCCACACATCCTTCCCCATGGCATCCATCACAGTCATAAGCTGATGTGGAGTCATGCATTGATTGAATTTGTACTGTCCCGCCCTACTGGCCACTGAGCTCATAGACCTGTGCTCCCATCCCTACTCATAACCTCAGCATCAGCTCTTGCCAACCACTCTGTCAGGGTCCCCCCGCTGCCTTACTTGCTTTCACTACAGCTGGCTGTATTCTCCATGTACTCTGCAGAGTACTGGAAGCAGAAACAGAGGTGACCCATTCAACAGAGTGGCAGTGAGTGAGATCAATGGCTTGGAAAAGAGACACTCAAATGTATCAACCAAGAGTACAGTGTGTGTGTGTGTGTGAGGTGGGGGACACACGGAGTGTGAGCATGTATAGAGTGTAAGATATGGCATAACTGTATTACTTACATCTGTATGGAATGGGAAGTGAAGAGGGCATATAATTTCTGTATATGTATGATGTGTAGGGATGCATGTCTGGAATGGACAGTGTTGGCAGAGGTTATAATGCAATGTGTGTGTGTGTGTGTGTGTGTGTGTGTGTGTGTGTGTGTGTGTGTGTGATGTCATATATACATGTGGGTGTGTGGCATGAAGTTCAATTTGGAATGTTCACCTGAGTGTCCATGTGACAGATGTGTCTGTGAGTAGAGGATGATGCACAGTATGTTATATGTAGTGTGGATTGTGCACAGTGTGGACCATGTATGTGATGTGGGACATCTGAACATTCACTCTCACCCTGGCCCAGGCTCTCACATACCCCAGGAGCTTTCTGTTGGAGAAAGAAAAGGAGAACTTGTCCTTGTTCCCAGTCAGGGGTGACTTCTCCAACCTCTGCTCCTCCTCCATCCGCAGTAAAGAGTCAGGTTTGCTGTTCTGAAAGTAAAACCAAGGTTTTCCCTGAGCTGGCTGGGATGGATGAAGGGCTAGAATTCCAACCCATGTGGGTAGAACTGGGGACCAGAAAATGCCCAGCTGTTCATAGATGCTAAGGCTGGTTAGTCATCAGCATGCAGGACCCACCCGGAGATGATGCTCGGCTTCAGGGAATGGGCACACAGACCAGAAATGGACCACAGAGAAGGTGAAGAACAGTGAAAGCCATGGAGAAGGTGGCATGTTTGGTTTTATACCCAGGGGGTGGTTTGTAGAAGGTGGTGTGCATTCCAGGCTCCACCTCCCGGGACATACCTCACCCAGCTCTACACCTCACCCTCACCTTGTACTTCCACTTGGCCTCGGATTTGCTCTTGGTTTGCTCCCGGATTTCCAGGCGTCCCACATCATTCTCTGTGTGAATTGTGTCCTTACTGGGAACACTCAGGACACTCTTCGGGGTCTGCAAACACAACAGTCATGACCCAAAGGTAGACAGAAGGTGAACTGGCTTGGGTTACAATGACACAGAAGCCCAGTGGTCCACTCCTGCTGGTCCACACATAGCACATCCATCCATTCCTTCATCTGCCCATTCATCCACCTGTTCATTTAGTCTTTCATTTCTCATTAAACCATCCACCTACCTTTCCACCCCTCATCCTTCTGTCCATCCACTGCCCACCCATACATCTATCCTCTCTCCCTGCCCCAGAGAACAGCTCCAGTGTAATAAGCCATGAGGATGCGAGAAGTGTACTCATCCTGGAAGGAGTTCATGGTAACAGCCCTTCATCTCACAGGTTCAGTAAGGCCCTCTACCTGTCCACAGGGCTCAGGCCCTTCTCCTAGCCTTCTGCCTTCTCCCAGTGTCCTTCTCAAACAGATGCCTTCCCTCTATATCTTCAGGGCCTTAGCCCGTGGATTCTAGTACTTGGGGAAACTAAGCAGGTTGGTTCTGCCTGAGGACCACCCTGTACCAATCCAGTAGTCCTCCTGGGTGTTGTCCTGCCACGGTACACACTCTGTGCTAGCTCTTTCCAAGGGGCCTCACTGCTCTGCAGGATCTGCCTGCAGCTTCTTCTGATGTGCAGGCCTAGCAGCTGGCTCAGACAGGAAAATGCTTTGGGCAGATTTGTCAATAAGTAGACCACAGAACCCTGTACTCTCTGGAGATCATACCCAAAGCTGGTCTTCCCCCACCACCCAATCCTAGTGGCTCCCTGTGCTCTGGGTGCCCCACCTTTCCTTTCTTGGGTGGCTCCATCTTGGTCAGTGCCTCTTTTGTGTGGGCCTCCAGCAGGTCCAGGTTGGGGATGGTGGGGGAGGCTGACTCCTTACACTTCTTCCCTTTCTTCTTGCTTCCATCCTTGAGCTTTAGGGTTTTAGGGGGCTTGGGGGGCTTGGGGGACTTGGGAGGCTTGGGGATTTTGGATGGCTTGGGCATCTTCACAGTCTTGGGAATCTTTTTTTTGGACACTTTCTCCAGGAGGGATCGAGGTGGGGTAGCCTCAATGGGAGATGGTGGTTCCTCCTTCTCCCGGTCCCCGTCACAGACCTCATCTGAGGAGGCGACAGCATTTACTTCAGGTCGGACAGTTTTGGAAGCGTTCTGGTACAGGAAAAGGAAAGGGTCATTTGTGTTCCCTTTAGACCACACAGGACTCGGGGGACCCTCATAGCCATGTTAGAAGAGGCTGTCAGCCCAGAAAGGCAAACAGAGTTCACACCACATGACACATTCATATTTGCTCCACATTGTCAAGTGGCATGCTCATCACATTGTCCCATAAGAAATGCTCATATAACCCTACAGCCCTGTGTGACACACACACACTTACAGTGTCCCAGACCAGCATCATTCAGTCCCCACTTCCTGGGGCTATTCTGCCCTACCCAGGCCCAGGAGGGTGCCAGCTCCTCCAACGCAGGAGAACTGAGACTCAAAGACTAGACTCGGGGTCCGCACTCTACCCTCCCTCCACCTCCCCCCCTCAAGCACTCTCCAAGCCCCAGGCATGACACTAACAGAGAAATTGCCCTGGCAGGCTCTGGACCCACCCTCGTCCCAGGGGTCTGTCACCCTGGCATTGCCTTACCTCGCTGAGCCTGATCTCTTTGGCCAGGTCCTTGATGAGCTGTGAGGGCCTGAAGTGCTCTGGGAGCTCATCCTCATGCTCTGCCAAAGCCTGTGGAACCATGGGGTCACTGCCAACTTGGCCACTGCAGTGCCTCCCTTGGCCATCCCGTCCACCCAGCCAGGGCAGGGCCACCCCACGGGGTGAGAGGCTGCTGTGGAACAAGCCTGGCACACGAGATCCTGGGGCCCTGCCTGATAAGGCAGCTCTCTGTGAGCCACTGCTCTTAGTGGAAAATGAATCAAGCCTGGGCCTTGCCCGATGCAAGCACCAGCTATTAGCTGACTGTGGAGTGGATGTGGGCCAGCTCTCTCTTCCTGATCATGTGGTTAGGTAAGGTGGGAGGGACCCTGGGACTGTCCCAGCTTTGAGTCTCAAGAAGATGGTAGCCACAGGGTGCTCCAGGAGAACTCTGGCGCCCAGCCCACCAGGCTGACACATGGGTAGAAACAAGCCATGGACATGGCCCCTACAAGCCCTGAGGCCTCCTACTTTTCTCTCTGATCCCCTGCCCCTCAAACTGTAGGTGGACAGGTGCTCTGAATAGCGAGAGCCCCAGGAGGAGACAACATCACAAGGTTAGCCTAGGCCAAGCCAGACCCATTCCCCCTTCTGTAGCTATAACCTAGGCAAGAGGAGAACCTAAGTGGAAAGCTAGCATCCTATGGCCTTTGTCTGAAAAACAGCCCAGGGGCTAGCAGAAACCAGTGTACAGGACCACAGGAGAGGACAAGGAGGAGGGACAGAGGACCCCAAGTTACAAAGCAAGTTAGCAGAAGGCTACATGGCTGCTGTGGCTGCTGAGTAGAAGGAGCCCGAGTACATCCCTAGCACTTCCTGTCCAGATCCAGATGTGTGGTCAATGCACCAGCTGCTTCTTAGGACCCTCTCTGCCCTTTTCAGGTTAACAGAACCTAAACTTGTCTAAACTCCCGATGATCCCAGACTGGCCCATCTGAGGGCCTACATCTGTCCAACACACCCTCAGAGGATCATGGTTAGTGTTAGCAGGCCAGCTTAGGCCAGCTTGGGAGACAGTGCCTATTACTTGCTCCCTAGGACACACCCTTGGTATGTCCTTGGTATGCTACTTGGACCCACCCACTCCCTGTTCCCTCAAACAAGTACACAAGTGAGCTGCTTCCTACCTGCTTCTTCGTCCATGACCTAAAAGCACCATTGAGAATTTTAGCTCCTTGAACTAAATGAGGCGGCAGCTGTTTCCCAGACTTGTGAGAACCTGGGAAGGACACGATAGTCAGTGCGGTGGCTGCTTAGCCTGCCCCAGCAAGAGGCCTTCCGGAGGTCACTGCCCCAGATAGTCCAACTGCCAACGGTTCTCCTTGGAATCTGGGGTACCCGCCCACCTGGCCCTTACCCTGCAGGGAATGACTGACCTCCCACCTCACATGAAACTTACCCAGCAGGGCCCTGAGCAGGGCACTGCTCTTTCCCCTCTGCCTAGGAACCCCAAGCCCTGTCTTAGTGGGTCCAAGCTTACACCAAACCCACCCCCCGCCACGGCCTTCTCATCCTGTGTCCCAAGGGGTCATAACCAAGGCTCACAAGGGGCCAAGATGTCCCTTAGACCAGGGCTGCAGGCTCATGTCACCCAACCTGGAGTGACAGGTACCTTTGAATGCTTCCAATAGGTGCTTCCCCATGTACCAACAGGCAGTTTCAAAGTTGGGAAACTGAGTCAGGCTGCCTAGTTTTAACCTTCTTTCCACCTCATATGCCCTGGAAGCCACAGGAAAGAACTAATTAGTGCAGGAAGCATCAAGTAGGCCACACCAAAGGGATAATGCAGGCTACTGAGCCAACTCAGGCTTCCTCACTGGGCCTGATATGACCCAAAGCGATGGCCATCATAGGTGGAAGCAGTGGGCTGTGGTTACTGGAGAGGCTGGCCATAGTCCAGAAAAGATGACAACAGCCTTTGTGTTCCCAAACCACCACTAGGCTTGCCCTAGCCCAGACCATGGAACCCATTCCTCCTTCCTCTCAGGACAAAGATGCCATCATAGCAACCCACAGCTGAGCCCAGCCAGGAGTCTGGCTGCGGTGCTCACTGGACAACATAGTCACTGCAGGAGCTCCCTACCTCATCTGCATCTCCACACTGAGGCTGTGGAGGAAATGTCCGGCGAAGGCCAGGCAGTCCACAGGGGTGAGCGTGGCATAGATCCAGCCTGGGAGAGACACGGAGCGGTGGCTAGCTTCTACCTTGCCCCCATCACTGCTTTCACTGCCCCTGACCCCACCCTGACCATGGACTCCAGCCCCTACCATCGAGGCACTGCCTCAGTGCTCCTCCCTGCTCATGCCAGGTAGGAACCTCTGAGAAAGATGGAGGAGGTGTGTCTGAGGTAACATAGCTGTTGAACACCCTGGTACCAGGAAGATAGAACCTGAAGCCTAGGGGATATAGGACATCCCTGGGCAGCACTGCCATCAGGAGAAGGAGCCCAGTCTCAGACCTGCCCATCCAGGGGTAAGAAGAGACACTGCAGGAACTGTCACTCTCCCTAGAGGCTGAGATTAGTCTCCAGAGAACCTACAATGCCTCCCAAAGTAAGCGTGAGGATGCCTTCGGGGAAAGGGAGGCCCAGTTCAGTCAGGTTCTAGGTTTCTCATTTGGATCCCGTTTTAAGGGAAAGGTCACTTAATCACAAGGAACTGAAGTGGAACAGCTCCTTCATGGTACAGTGGGGCCTGGGCTCCACTCTCAAGACGTGGTCAAACTACTTTAGAGAAAAGGAGTCCTTCGAGAGGATGGTACAGCTCTGAGATTCACCCTCCCAGGAGAACCCGGCATCCTCAGCTGCTCAGGACATACTATATGTTAGTTTCAGTGGTCCATAGGAACACTGCTAAAAACCCTCCTTCCCTCCTCCTCCAGAATTAATGACTAACCAGGTCTCCCATGCCAAAGCCAGCTAGCCACACAGCCCTGAGGGAACCTGGTGCTGACTAGGACAGGGTCAGCACACAGGCCTCCTGCTGTGAAAAACCCACTGCTGGTCCTTCTGTGAGGACTGGGCCAGGGCAGGGGCAGTGAGACCCTCCCTCCAGTCAGGGGGTAAAACATGGGGAATGAGGCAGTAAGTACAACGGCCAGTCTGGGCCTTGCACACTCACCTGAGGGGATGAAGAGGGTCTGCCCCTGCTTGACAGTGCACTTGTAGCACTTGTCCACCTGGTCGGCAAAGAACATCTCGCTGTGGTTGGAGGCTGACCGCCAGCGCTCATACAGGGAAATGTTGGCTGAGGCTGGCCGGATGAGATAGAAGATCTTCTCCCCCTGTCAAAAGAGCCTACCTTCAGAGCCGAAACACCAGGGATATGGGGCAGAGCCTACCTGGTGCTGGGCTGCTGAGGTGGAAGATAATCTGCTAGGTGCTGAGGATGCTGGGGTGGGGGACAGAGCCCACTGCGTGCTGAGGATGCTGAGGTAGGAGGAAGAACCCACTGGATGCTAAGGATGCTGGGATGGGAGCAGAGCCCACTAGGTTTCTGGGGGTGCTGTATGGGGCAGAAACCATGGGGTGCTGGGGAACACCAGGACAGATGGAGAGCCCACAGAGTGCTGGTAATATTATGAATGGGGCTAGAATCTACCAGGTGCTTGATACTCTTGGCCAGGGGATACAGCCCACTAGAAGCTGGGGCGCAGGTACAGGTAACAGAATCCAGCAGATGCTGGGGACAATGGGCCTGGAGTGGAGCCCTTCACAGCCTGCTGAGGTCAAGTGACAGGTCCTGACTTAAAAAGCATCCTCTCAGGCTCACTACCCACATCTGCAATACTGCTTTGCATTTTAGAAGTTTCCCTATTAAGAAGGGTCTAGGTGTGTGAGACTGATACAGTTGGGAATAACACACACATTCCACGGCACTCCATGTGTGCTCAGGGGTCATAAAAATGCAAACTGCCACCCACAAAGTCCTTAGCAGCTTTGTTCTCAAGAGCTTCTGGACTTCCAGACTGAATTAAAAGATGGTCATCATTTCCCCAGTGGTCATGTGTAAGCCCAGGCCAGGCTCTGCTCTGGATGTCTCACAGGGCCAGCACTGCTGTGAGTCCACTGCCCTGGCTCAAGCAAGTACAGTTTGCTGCCAAGGATCCAGAGCTCAGAACTTCTGTTGTTCTATATATCTTGTTCTCTCAATGTCCCCTTTGCCTCAGTGATAAGGCCCTCAATCCTCAACACTGGCTTAGGTACCTGCCATCTTGCCCACTGACATCAGTGTAGTTGCTGGGAAATTTTCCCAGCACTTCTGCTAGGGCACTAGGTGACCCAATAGCCTCCTCTAATTGTTAATGGGCCCTAAGAACATTAAAAAAGGGAAATATATGCATATCACTGTCCCAGATATTCCTCCACCCATACACATCTTGTTGGCTTCCTGCCCTAGAACTGTCCATCCCAGTGTCCCCCTACCCGGGAAGTGAGTGACTTCCTAGCCACAGACAGGACTTAGAGGGGCTGTAATCCTGAGGACAGAGATTAGGAGGTCAAGGGTAAGGTATGTCTTGAGGGGTATGGCTCACCTTGAGGACATGGTACCAGGCTGAGGCACCCCCAGAGTCTATGTGGAAGTCAGTGTAGCTGTCCTTCACACAGATCAGGCAATACTTGGTCACCTTGGGCTTGGCCAGCAATGCGTCATCAGGCCAGTAGTTTTCCACCCAGGATAGTTTCTTCACAATGTCAGGTGGCTCCACAAAGCTGGACATTCTAGGGCCATAAAAGGAATAGTCAGGGGAATAGGGCCCAGGGCTTCCATTTTTAATGCAATCTAAGGTAGAAACTGTACAAGGCTCCTTCCACATGTTACCTCATAAATCTGCAGGCCCTGGGCAGCCATCTCCATCTCACTTTATAGGGGAGAAAAAAGCAAGGGTTCCAGAGGGTGGAAGGAGCCTGCCCACTGCCTGCGGCTGCAGATGACACAGAGGACTGTCTCTACTCCAGGAACAGGGCTGAGTCTCAGAAGTGTTTCTCACACATGGCCCAGTACCTCCTGTGCCATTCGAAGACAGGCTACCTCTTTCCAGGGTACACACAGGCAGCCCAGAGACGCACTGTCACATTTAGTTACTGCCAAATCTGCTACAGTACTTCCAAGGAAGGTGGGAAAAGGCAGAGGTGACCAGGTGTGTTGCTTCAGTTTTGTTTTGTTTTTTTCCAACTTGACTCAAGCTAGAGTCATCTGAGAAGAGGGAACCTCAGTTGAGAGAACGCCTCCATCAGACTGGCCTGTAGGCAAGCCGATAGGGCATTTTCTTGACTAATAACCAATATAGGAGGGCCCAGGCCTCAGGGTGTTCCTGAGCCCTGAGAAGGTATTCCTGGGATGTCTAGGGGTAAACAGCACTCTTCCATGGCCTCTGCTGCAGTTCCTAACTCCAAGTTCTCTCCCTGCTTTCCTGCATGATGGACTAGAACTATAAAATCAAATAAACTCTTTCCTTCCCAATTTGCTTTTGGTCATGGTATTTTACCATAGCAACAGAAAGTAACGTAATATAGCTGAGGTCTAGTGAAATGCTGGCACCCATGTGCAGTGACAGAGAACCAGATCTGAATGTTCTTGCTGCCTCAGACCAAACAGGGCCTCTCATGCCTCTATACCTAGCCTGAACTCCTATGCCCTGCAAATCTCTACCTTGCCTCTGTTGAAGGCCACATACATCCTGGCCAGGTAGCTCTGTATAGCCTCATCCTCTGTATCCATCTTACATGTGAGCTAGCCTTTCCCACATCTAGGCAGGAGTCTAACATCCCTGACTCAACCCCTAGTCCCTAACCTCCTTCCACACTCTCAATACGACCCATGCAAATTCTGCAAGTGGGGATAGGCACCTTATATGCCCAATTCTGCTGACCCCCACATTCAGTGTGCATGATGCACACCTGCCCTGGTAATCCCTCTCAGTGACTCCTAGGAAACTCATGCCTCCTTCTGTAAACAGACCAATAAAAACCCTCATAGGTTTTTAATGCATTTGGATAAAGCCTAGGATCCATAAAGGCATCAGCCTCCAGGCTCCTTCCTGTCTGTGCTCCCTGATCTTCACATGTGTGACCTCCAGGCTTACTGTATCTCTCCTGATCAGTATATGAGAGTTCTCCATCTCCATGAAAATGTCACCAAAAATCACAGCCTGGTCCTATTGCCCCAGCCTCAAGATGGGGCAGATTCTGTGCATAACTGAACCACAGACACCACATTCTACAGGGATCATGCTAATGCTAACACCTGGGACCTGTTAGGGCATCTGTGAGTAGCTTCATAAGTCACAGAAAGTTAGTAGGCCTAGGGAAGGCGCAGAACAGCCACATAGAGCGATTCCATACAGGTGACTAAGCATGTACACACAAGAGTGTCAGTACATGTGGCAGGGACTCTGCAGTGAAAGTTGTTGGGTGGGGTGCCAGTGAGTGTCATAGTGTGGTGAGAGTTTCAGTGGTTATGTTATGGTCAGGAAGGAACCATATATTCATAGAATGAATATGCTGCAGGTAGCCTGACCATGTCAGTGCTGTGTCTCAGTGTTCATGAGTGTGAATGTCTCTAAGTATGTATCTTGAGTGTGTCTACATGCTGTCCTATGAGTATATCATGATTATGGGTGTGTTAGTGTGCTGTCTCAGGATGTCACAAGAGTATGTCATTGTGCTGTGTTTTAGTGTATCCCTAGACAAACATGAATGTATTACAAGAATGGGTGGCTGTGTGTATTGTCTGTGTGTCCTGAGTCTATGTCAGCATGTTGTGTTTCTGTGTTGGTGTGCCATACTTCTGTGAGCTTCTATCTGTCATAAGTGTGTGTCATCTCAGCACATCATTAGTGTGTGTGAGGAGCATGTGCTTCTCACTGGAAGGGACTCATTCATACTGCCTTAGTGGCTTTCTTAGGGAGGGGAGTTCCTTTCTGTTCATCTTTCATATGGGTTTCTCAGTGAGTTTTAAGAGGAAGGATAACTACACCCACATGGTGATTTCTGGGCAGCTCACAGGACAGCAGCGGGCCATACAGAGCAGGACACCAACTCTGGACACTCGGTGCCAAACCCCAAGTGAGGCCTCACAGTCCCCACACTAAGGCTGAACCCCCAACCAGGCTTCACAACCCCAGGACTCCACATAGGATCCAGTGCAAGCTCTTTTAGCTCTCACACCAGGACGGCCCAACACCATCCTCAAAACTCGAGACTTGGTGACTCTGACCCTGAGCCAGACCCACCAACCTCCAACCCAGAGTGGCCTGTCACCTGGTGTCTGAGAATTCGAGGTTGGTCACGTTGAGGACACGCTTTCGGTTGGTGCTATAGTAATAGTCCACAAATTCTTTCAACTTCATTTTGCAGTCTTTCTGCTTCGTGACGTCTGTCACATCCACACTTCTCTCCGGCCCTGGGGAGGAAGTGGAGGGGCATGAGCATGCAAGGAAAGTGCTCTGGTCTCCCTGAAGGATATAATTGGGATGGACACTTACATGTTCTCAGTTGCCCTGTACACTGTCCTATGGGCAGAGCCCCAACAGAACAGACAAGGGCTGGCCTTATCTCCTCTACCTAGAATTGTGTGGATTCAGAATAACCGACATTCCTTTTCTGGACCTAGTAATACTGTGAGATAGTGAATCTCACCTCAACCAGAAAGATTATGTCAGCAAATAAATATACAGATGCATTGTCAAATTGAGCTTTGGATAACAACAGATACCCTAACAAAAATACTTCCAGAATAATATTAAAATTAGGAGCGAGGAGCCCTGCATTTCAAGGGCTTGGTTCCAGCTTGTGCTGCTATTTGGAGGTGGTGGAGCATTTAGGAAGTGGGGAGGATGCTAGGTCACAATGAAGTCCCTGGAGAGGACTGGAGGACCTTGGTTCCTTCTTCCTTCTGCTTCCCCACATCATGGGTGCATGATATGAGCAGTTCGCTTCATTACACACAACCTTATCAGAGACCCAAAGCTTTGGGACTGTTGATTATGGAATTATAACTTGAGAATTATGAGTTCAAATAACCTTTTCCCCCTTTATAAAGTATTTGTCTCTAATATTTTATTACAGTGATAGAATTCTAATATAGGAGTACTAATATCAGTACCAACTTGCTGTTATAATGGATTAATTAAAGACGAAAGGGGAGAACACTTATCTTGCCTTTTCTGTAGCTGAGGAAAAGCTGAGGCTCTCCAAATAACCAAGGGTAGAACAGTCTTTACAGAAGATTCATGATCAAGAGAGAAAGAAACAATATAGAATGGACAGGCAAACATGCCCACAGTGTCTGCTCAAACACAAGGTGAAAGTTTTTGGGACATCTGTAAACAAGAAACATGGACACCAGGCCCCTTGACATAGCAGTATCATTACAGGGTACTTTAGGTGCATTAGGCACTGTAGGTGTCCTCAAAGATGGAGGTGCACCCACTGGAAAGGGAGAACCACAAATCTTGAGAGAATGCTTCAGCTTACAGGAAAACACCCAGGACACAGTGATCTTCTGGATGCCATAGCAGGGTCTCTGACAACCAATCACATTGTGAACATAAAAAATTCTGTAGGACCCTCAAAACTGACAACATGGCAGGGATGTGAGTCTGTCACAAAAGAAGTTGTAAGAGACATGACCAAATGCTACCCATGGGTCCTGTTTAAGTTCTGAGTCAAACATAAACAGTCTTTTATATTTCTGGAAATAAAACCTAGGACCTCGTACATATAAATAGGTGTGTGCTTGTGTGTGTGTGTGTGTGTGTGTGTGTGTGTGTGTGTGTGTGTGTGTGTATGCCTGTGGGTGTGCATGTGTGTATGCATGTGGAGGTCAAAAGACAACTTTTAGGAGTTGATCCACACCGTCTACTCTACTTGATTTAAGCATGGTCTCTGTTCTTTGCTGCTATATACTCTAGACTAGCAGGTCTGTGCGCATCTGGATGATTCTCTTGTCCCAGGCTTCCATCTCACAGTAGAGGTGGTGGGATTATAGATGCACTCTACCACATTAGCTTTTTATTCTGGGAATGTTAACTCAGGTCACCAGACTTACATGGCAAGCCTTCTCCACAACTCTAAACAGGAATTTTTTGAGGGAACTGGGAAGAATTAGGCCAAAATATATGCATATCCAACCTGTAACCTATAGCCACATATATCCCAGGATAGCCAAGAATGTGGCCCAGCACATTTGTAGATAATAATATCATGTCACATCAAGACACATGTGAATTATCAGTGTGGTACAGTGACTGAATTGCAATCATGTTTAAAACCATGTTCAGCTAGCATTGGCGTTCAAGGGCAAAAAGATGTAGGCAAAGGTAGGTCTTAAAACACGTTAAGGGGAAAAAAGTTGGGGGAGGTTAAAATCAACACAAGCTGCTGGGTGTGTGGCCAGTGGCCAGGGGCACAGGCTTGCTGTTTGTTTCCTTCATCTGTGTATTTAAAATGTTCCATGAGCCAGGTGTGATGGCAGACGCAGAAAGAGCTCTGTTGAGTCCAAGGCCAGTTTGGTCTACAAAAAGAGTTCCAGACTAGCCAGAGCCACACAGTGAGGTCCTGTCTCAAACAAACAAACAAACAAACAAATCTTCATGAAAGCCAGGGAGATGGATCACTGTGTAAAGCAAAGTATTTACGTATTTTGAGCTTAGATCCCTAGTACTCATTTAAGGTGAGTAGTGTGGCCATTTATGTCTATAATGCCTGCACTAAGAGAGAAAAGCAGGATAGCCGCAGGGGGATCACTGGGGCTAGAGGTTCAGCCATAGATCCTGTCTCAAAAGTCTTAAGTCTTACCTACTCTCGTCAGATCATGGATAAGGCCTGGCACTTATAAACAGCAAGTTTCTCATCCCAACACCTCCCTACTCCAGACTCCTACAAGATACACAAAAGACAGTACTCACCCACATAATTCTCCACGTCACTCACGTAGAATGTTGGGGCAGGGACAGCTAGGCCCAGTCCATCTTTCTTGGGGACAAGGATGGGCTCAGTGAAGCCATGCTCTTCCATGTAGCCCACAGTGAGCTGGCTACCTGGCACACGGGACACTACATCTTCAGCACTGTAGAGAAAGGGTGGGTCAGGGCCTCAGGATGCCTGGTCACATACCTCCCATGCTCCTGAGGTTGGCCTGCCACAGCATCCTAAAACTACTAAAACAGCTGTAGGCAAGTTTTTGGTGCTGATTCCAGCAACCTGCCACTGAGAACATGTCCGCTGGTAACTGTGATGGGGACATGAAAGCCTGGTACCACAATTATGAGGGACAGAAAAGCTCTGCTATGTGCCTGTATGCTGGCCACCCTTTCCACCACAGCATAGGCAGGCAGAGAGACACTGTCATCACCTGGCTGGGTCTCCCTTTCACCCATGCATTGTAAAGAGAGAACAAAACAAATCCTTCTACTTCATCTTGTAGAATCTCAGGTAACTAAAAACTCACAAGCTCATCTTAAAGCCCACAGGGAGCATGTGAGGAAGCCAAAATAGCAAGCACAATCTCGAAAACATAGAGCAAAGGTTCAGGACCCACAGCTCTTCACTTCAAGACCCCACTATACCAGTTAAGTGTGGTCCTGGCACAAGAACAAGCATGGACCAGACATAAATGAGGACACTTGTGAACAAATGACTTAAACAGAGATACCAAGACCATCTAATAGCAAAAGGTAGACTTTTCAACAAGTAATGTTGGGAGGTAAAGGAAGTTAGATTTTTACTCCACTCTATGTGCAAAAATTAACTCAAATGTATCAAAATGTAAACTAAATGCTACAACTCCAAAACCTCTTGGAGAAAACAGGAAGATAAACCTTCACGACCTTGGATTTGGTGAAGGTTTTAGATAGCAACAAGAGCACGAGAAACAAGCAAAAGATTAGATAAAACCAACCTCCAAAGTACTTTCTGCTTCAAATCCACAATCAAGAAAGTCAAAAGATAGACTACAGGCAGGAAATATCTGCCAATCATGCACAAAACTATGCATCTAGAATATATGGAGAGGGGTTGGAGAGAGGGCTCAGCAGCTAAGAAAGAATATTGCCAGGTGGCTCACAGCTCCGGGGACCCAATGCCCTCCTCTAGACTTTACAAGCACTTGTACTTAAGAGCACATATGGCCACACAGACACACGTGCATACACACAATTTTAAAGTCATTAAAATATGTAAAGAATCTTTACAAGTCAATAACAAAAAAGATTATTTTAAAAGATGTGGTGGGTGAGGTGGTGGGCCTGGAGAGATGGCTCACTGGTTAAAAGCACTCATTGCTCTTGCTGAGGACCCAGGTTTGGTTCTTAGTACCTACATAGTAGCTCAAAACTATTCATAATTCCAGTGTCAGGAGATTTGATGTCTTCTTCTAACCTCCATGGGCACTAGATATGCATGTGGTAGATATGTATGTATATATATATATGTGGGTGTATACATATATATACATATATGTACACACGCACATACCTACAGGTAAAACTCATACACATAAAATAAAATAAATCTAAATTTTTTAAGTGTGAGGCAGGATCAGTGACAAGGTTCAGCAGATAAAGTGCCTGCCACAGGTGTTCATGCACATAAATGTATGTGTACACATACACAAATAAGATGTAAATATAATAAAAATGTTTGAAGTGTGAGGCAAAGGGCTGGGGAGACCCCATTTCAGACAAAGAGAAAGAAAGAAAGAGAGTGAGCAAGCGAGAGAGAGAGAGAGAGAGAGAGTCGTGCCTATTAAACAACAGCTAAGGGTACCCTCTGGCCCAAATGTGGGTGCATGCATGTGTATAACACATACAGAGTATGAGGAGGCCGAGATCTCAGTAAGACCCACATGTAAAAGTTGTTCATAATCTCTAGTCATGAAAAACATGCGAGTCAAAATATAAGAGACCATTTCACATCCACAGGACAGCCAGTCTCAAAAGCTCACAGTAAGGAGAGCTGGTAGAATGTGGAGAACTCCCTTCCTGCAAGACTGGCGAGAATGTCACATGATGCAGCTGCCTTGCAAAGCAGCCTGTTGGTTTTCAGACAATTAAACAGAATTTCCATCTGACCCAGTAGCTCCACAATAAGACATGGAAACATAACCACACAAAAATGTGTACATAAATACTTAGGCCACAATTATTCATAGTAGTCAAAAAGTAAAAATATAAAAACAAAAACAGCCCAAATGGCCATCAGCTGAAGGATATAAACAGCAAGTGGTCCAGCCAGACAGTGGGACACTCACTATTCAGCCAAATAGAGAATAAAGTTCGGACAAATGCTACAGTATGGATAAGACTTAAAAATAATCAGAATAAAAGAAGCCACCCAAATACTGGGGGATTCTAGGTCCAGGAAATATCTGAGTAAGCAGGTTTATACATGGGAAATGGGTTCAGCAGGCAAAGGGGTCATGGTTTCTCAGGGCCACAGGGAAGGAGAAGTCAGCCAGATTTCTTTGTGGAGATAAAAGGCTCTGAAACTAACTAATGAAGATGCACATATCTGTGATGATGCAACATCTGTGAAGATACACACATATCAAGAGCTCCTGAACTTTATATGAGTGTGTTATAGTAAGTGAGCTACATCTCAGTGAAGGTCAGGGGGGCTGGAAGAGCAGAACTTGGCTCAGAGGAGCCAGGATAAACTGCAGCTCAGTTGCTCATGTGAAGTCAGTCACATAATAAACATCAAAAGAAACTCAGCAATTGAGAACTCTCTGTCCAGTGATATTAACCTTCCAAAGTAAGAGAGAAATAAAGATTTCTGTCAGACAAACAGAAACAGCCTCACAACTATGGATGACCCAGAACAGCTTCTTCAGACAGAACAAGGGTGTAGGCAGTAGAGGAAGGTAAGGGCCTCTACCAGGTGACAAAGGCATAAAGCAGGTGGTCAGATACCAGGACGAAAAGAAGTACTTTCCACCCAGAGGAAGAAAGGCCAACAGTAGCATCAATGTGTGTTCTCAAGAGATGCAGTCAGAGGAGAGAAGTGACCTGTCTATGAGAGGCCTGAGGCTCTTGCCTCCACAACAGGCTCCTGGATCTTTATTCTCCTGGAAAAAGAAGTTCCCAGTGAAAGACCTGTGCGCTGAGGAAGAGCAGTGATCAGACAATGGAGGGGGGAGGCAGGCTTCAGTGGGATGGGTCCACCCTTGACAGCAGTGCCTGGACCCCACCAGGAAAAGGCCCACCCACCTGTGGAAAGTCTGCCCAACTGAGTAAAGGCAATCATCTGTGGAAGGCAGTTCACGTGGAGAAGGCCCAAGAGCCCAGTGAAGGACAACGGCATGGCTAAGGACAGGGATGCTCCCCGACCTGAGGAAGAACACCTACCTGGGAAAAGTTCGGCTCCGCAGCTCCTTGATGAAGAGCTGGCTGCCATTCTGCACTGGCTTCATGTCTGGCATCTGCCCAGGCCCATGTTTGTGCCAGGTCCGCTTTTTCTTGACTGTAGAGGAGACAGGAGTTGGGTCTGTTCCAAGCACAGCTCCCACCCACCTTTGGAGGCCCCTAACCCTAAAAGAGGCATCTCAACGGGGCACCGTAAGGGGCAGAAAAGAAGCTAGGGAGCTCATGCACACAGCAAACTCGAAATCTCTCTCACAGACCCTGCCAGCCCATACTGCAGCTCCGTATCCTCACCCCATCTCTCACAATGGAACTCATGCTACCACTCCAGCCCTGGCCCTCCTCATTCAGGCGCCTGCTTGGCCTCCGCATGAAGATCTGCCACCTTTCTGTTAGAACCTTCCCTTTCCAATACCCGTTCCCCCATCTCCCAATCAGTGTGCCCATGAACAGACCCCTGAAGGTGGCCTGAGGGTGGGGATGTTAAGCAGGCCCTAGTACTGAAGTTGTCATTCAGTCCTCTGAGCAACAGAGGGCAGTGTTGGGAACGGGCCTGGGTTCTCACCTCAACCCCACAGGGAGCATGGCGTGATGGCCTGAGTAAGGATGGGGAGTGGGTCCCTTCAGCCCGCTGAGCACATTTTGCCACAGATGTAATTCAGTGCTGTGGCTGCAGAGCAGCAGATCGATCCTTTGGCCGCTGCCACACAAGGCACCTCCTCAGGCTCATTTCTAGGAGCCTGAGACTCCTGTACCAAATTTTTGTTGGCCAAATAAACTTGCCTTGTGGCCTTGACCAAGACCCATGGCCCAAAATCACCTCAAAGAACACAGAGACTGTGTAGAGTAGAGCCTTACAACCCACACCATGAAGAATGCTTAATGAAGAGAAAGTAGCATGGGAAGCCCTGGTCCTGCTCTTCCCTGGACCCACCCATCGCAGGCCCCGCCTCCCTGGGGTAGAAGAGACAGGAAAGGGAAGCAAGAAACCTCAAGAGGCTCCCAGTACCAGTCGCAGGCTGGAGCTTTCCAGGAACATGGAAGGGTCTTTTGTCACCCAGGCTTTGGGGAGGGAAGTGTCACAGACAGGCACTGCTCACAGTGCTCAAAGGCACTCAGCTCAGATCTGAGACTGTGCGGTGGTGGCGGGAGAGGAAGTCTAGGAGTACAAAACTCTCAATGACAGCGGTGAGCCTTAGCCCCAGTGTTTACACAGCCCTCTCTGAGCACATACAAATGGACATAAGCACACACACCTGAGCATGCTCTGCCTCGTCTGTGCCCCAGATGACCGGTGTGGTGATTAGAAAGTGGGGCACCTGAGAGGAGACTAAGTCATGAAATTGAAGTCCTGGTGGTGGAGATGAAAAGCACCAGAGACGCCTCCCCCACTTTCTACCCTGTGAGACGACAGCAGAGGTGCTGGTGCCTTGATTTTGGACCTCTCTGTCCTCAAATTGGCACGAGATGAATTTCCTGATATTTAAGCATCTGTTACAGTGGCAGACATAAACAAACATGCATGCAGGCACACTGATAAGAGTGCAGATGTCCCATGTACGGGTCACTCCCTGGGAGCCAGTGAGAGAAATGGAATTGGAGCTGGTGTCTGGCTCTTGGCTGACTGCAGAGCCTCTATTCAAACCCTAACCAAGCCCAGGGGCTGGGTCCTGGTGAGACAGTGCACATGCCTTTCCCAGTGGATAGGTTGTTGACATCCTGCAAATGCTGTTTCTGAGGATGCCAACAGCATCAAAAGAATCAAACTGTTCATCACTGATGCACCTGCTCAGCCTTGCACCACACTTTCATTCTACCCTGGGCAGACTTAGGCAAGAGCCCCACAGGCAGGGGGCTTGAAACATTTGTGACTGCTTGGAGACGCTCAACCCCAGTTTCCAACTCCTTCCTCTCCACAATCTAGAGTCTCTTAGAAATGACTCTCTGGTGCACCATGAACCATCCAGGGCAGCATGACCCTAACACCTTCCAGATCACCTTCACTAGGGACCCTGAGATGAGCACACACAGCCTTACTCCATCCTCCTAAAGAATCCACCTGCTGGTGTCTTTTGATCCAACCCTGCTCTGCCATGACCCAGCCTCCCAGGCCCCACAGATCAGCTCTGGGTCCTAGTGGAAGCCCTCCATGATCTTCTCATTTCTGATATAAAGATAAAAAAGACCCTGAGCTTAACAAGGTGCCAGGAGAGTGGGGACACTCCTTCCTGTCCTTATCATCAGGGACTTAGCTGACCCCTTGGGGAGACACTCTGAGCATAAGTGCTGTGTGTCTGGGGGCAGGAGTCTATGAGATACCTTGGAAGTCCTGAATAGTCAGATGCTAAGGATATGCCAGGACATGACCAGAAACCAGAGCTGCCCCACCATTCCAGCAATAGGTCAGGTCCTAGAGACAGCAGACAGAGCCCAGGAGCAGGAGGAGCCCACCTACCTTGCACCAAGTAAGCTCTGGCTCACTGAACAGGAGTATGGATGGACCTTCTACTGCCCATGTCCTTCCGTTGCCTGTGTCCTACTGTTATCTGAGTCCCCTGAGGTCTGTGTCACCCTCTTCCTGAGTTGCCAGTATCTCCTCCATTCCTGAATCCCTACCTCGCTACTCCACACGTTGCTGCATCTCTCTCATCTTCATCTCCCTATATCTCCCTATATTCACATCACTTAACCCGCAGAGCCGAGGGATATAGTCTTTCAGTTTACACTGAGGACTTGGGTGAGGTTCTCCTGAAAGGGGAGTGACACAGTGACTATGATGAGGACTGGACACAGTTCCCTGTGACCCATCCAAATCCCCCAGCTTAACTAGTCCACCTTAGACATGGGAGCTGAGCAGTGAAACAGCCAGAGCATGCCTACCTGTAATGTATGTGAGTATTTCTAACACCAACATAGGAAGGAGTCCTGAGGACAGAGATGCGCGCGCGCGCGCGCGCACACACACACACACACACACACAGATCCAGTCCCTGTGTTCCTACAGGACACAGCTCTGCTCCTCACTTGTAACTATGGCTTAGCCTTGGAGTTTAAAGCCTTCTTTGATAAAATTGCACAGTGTGAGCTGAGCCTACGCCTTGGGTATTCCCTTAGCACCTGCTGCACAGAGTAGAAAGGAGAAGCATTGCATACACAGCAGCAGACACTGTAGGAAAGCCGGACCCTCAAAGACTTCCTGTAGGGATGCTGGGTGGGATAAGCTGAGCTCCTAGGGGATGGACAACAGAGCCACTTACAAACAAACACATATGGCTTAACAGAGCCTGGAGCCAGGAACACCGCTCTTATCCCTTGAGCCCCAAGCCCACACTTAACATAGGCTAACCTGCCCACTATATGTGTTAGGTGTGGCCCAGGCAAGGCCTTGGTGATAGTGGAATCTGCATGGCTGCCTCTGAGGGCAAGAGTCAATCGGAAGGCAGTCAGCTAAGCTGGATGAGTCCCCAGCACCAGAGCCACTAGGCAGTGACCCTGATGTTCCACATGGGCTAATGTACTTACGCGTGGACTTGCCATGGGTTTTCTCGCAGTTCGGACAGTGATAAATGTCGATATCTGGTGCCTCCTCCTCTTCCACCCCAACACAGCTGAAAAAGGAGACAGACCATTGTTACTCTCAAGCCAATCTCCCTCAGTACCTCCATCCATAAGCTCAGCGGTAGATCCTGCTCACTCCTGGGGACAGGCCAGTGTCGCTGTGTGAGATCATAGTCCTTACAGGGAGGGCAGAAAGGGCGGCAGAACTGCCCTCCCTCCTCAAACACGAATCTGCAGTGGGATCCACAGGCAGTTGCAGATGCTCCCCCTATGAGGACCCAGTGCTGTGCCACTCATCCAGCAAGTCTACCTCAGTGAGGACCATCTCCATCATCACCATGGGAGGGCAAGGGAGTGTCTAAGAACCAGTGGCTCAGCCCTCTCTAGTGGTAGCTAGGGAACAGACAGGAGAATCCTGAGCTACACCACAACCACTTGTCCCATCGAGCTTCAGGAGGTCAGGGCAAGGTTGAGGGACAGTGACCAATATGTCCCCTTCTTCTTCCCTCCCAGGAGTTCTTCCAGGGCCTGCAAACCTGCTGCTAGCCCTGGTCATGGCAGCGGAAAGCCCCTTAGGGAACGAGGACAAATAAGAGGATGCGGCCTACAATACCAACAGCTTCTAACACCACAACTAGCAAAATGAAAACATGCTGCTCTATCCTGACACCTCCCACTCTTTGGTTACAGGTAAAGAGAGGCCAGGAGAAGAACAGGCTGGAAATTCAGTGGTGGGCAGGGTGCTGGGAGAGGTGAATCCACAAATGGAAAAAACTCACTGGATTGGAAAACACATCAACACACCTTCCATTGAACACAGAAGCATAAACAGAGCTACCTAGTGTATTTTAAAGTGGCATTTCCTGAGGGTAGCCACAGAGTCTCCACCCAGGAAGGGCTAAGGGATGTCTGGAAGCCACCACAGTACACTGTGCAGAAAACCTTGACATAGATCAAGCTCTACGAATCTATCAAAAGTCAAAGTTCCCAAACTGCTTCTTAGCTGTATTTAGCATGACTTGTAAAATGTGTTCTTTTGTCTTTTTTTTTAATGTATAACCTTATGATGTATTGGCTTATAAGAGAACACTATAAATTTTATTCCTTTTAAAAATAAGGGGAGTTGGGGCTGGAGAGATGGCTCAGAGGTTGAGAGCACTGACTGCTCTTCCAGAGGTCCTGAGTTCAATTCCCAGCAAAACTACATGGTGGCTCACAACCATCTATGATGAGGTCTGGTGCCCTCTTCTGTAAAACTGTATGCATAATAAGTAAATAAATCTTTAAAAAAAAAAAAAAAAAATAAGGGGAGTTGAGGAGATGGTTTACTCAATAAAGGGCTTTGCTGTGTCAAAGATCTGAGTTCAAATCCCCAAAACTGATACAAGAAGAGCAGGATGTGATGACGTATGCTTATAATCCCAGTGTTGGAGAGGTGAAGACAGGCATTTCCAGGGCCTCCATGACTGGATAACCTACCCTAATCAGACATGCTCTCAAAGCAAGGTGAATGGCTTCTGGGAAGTGATAGACAAGGCTGGCCTCTGCCAATTGTGGGCAGGGCCTTTTCCTGACTTCCCAGTTCCTCAGACACCACCTGATGGGGAAGCATATCTCTGTATCTAAGCTCATTTCCCCATCAGATGAGGAAACACTTAGGCAAGGAGTAGAATGTATATGAGTCAATCCAGTAGTAACACCAGAGAGATCAATCAAAGCAAAGTTTGTAAGCTTTTACCCAGACTGACCAAACAAAAAGAGAAGCAAGAGAAAGATTACTGAAACCAGACTTAGTTATAGACCAGCAATTAGGTAGCATAGGTGAAATGGACAGAGTAAACAAACTACAAAAGGTAATTAAAAAACAGCTGAGTATGTTGTAACCCAGCAACAGAGCATTTGTTACACCTATCCAAAGCCAGGGATTGATTCCCACCATCCAGCAACATGTATGTACACACACTGACAAAATGGAAAAACAATGAACAAATCTATAATAAAACACTGTGCCATTCCTTTAAAAACAAAAACAAGGGGCTGGAGAGATGGCTCAGCGGTTAAGAGCACCCTCTGCTCTTCCAGAGGACCCGGGTTCGATTCCCAGCACCCACATGGCAGCTAACAACTGTCTGTAGTTCCAGTTCCAGGCAAAACACCAAGGCAAATAAATAAATAAAGTTTTAAAAAAAAAAAAAAAAAAAAAAAAAAAAAAAAAAAAAAAAAAAAAAAAAAAAAAAAAAAAAAAAA
>PVIH01009702.1:69792-80511 GCA_004025045.1 Sigmodon hispidus | reverse complement strand
TGGAGTTACCATGTTGTCCTTTGTATTATTATGTAATTTCTTGCACTGACGTTTGCCCATGGCTTCAGTGGTTCACGATTAGATGGGTCCTGGTCAGTTGTGGGACTTGGGTTTGTGTGTCACCTGTCACCTCTCTGGTCAGGGTTTGATTCTGTCTTTCAGAGACCCCTGCAGTTGTTGGTTCGCTCAGTTCAAGGTCATAGTCTGGAGCCCTGCAGATTCCCTCAGCAGGTGCTGTGGGTGTGGCCAGGGGCACAGTTCAGCTGCCCCTGCTCCAGAGTGTGCTGGGACTCCGCAAAGAGCACCCGGTCTCCTCTAATATTTATTTTCATATGACTGATTATTTTCAGGCTAAAATCACAAGGCTGATTAGTAGCAAAGTTTAAAATTACTACCAACCTATATATCCTACCAAGATCCTCACAGCAAACATTTGTTAACTACAGATCAGATGTTTTCTAACACACTGGGAGTTACAGCAATACAGACTATGTTCTTTTCTAAGAACCCTTGGTATATTCTCTTCCCAGAGTCTGTCTTTTTTTTTTTTTTTTTTAATCCAGGTGACAGCATCATCTCCATAGAAATCTGTTATCCTAAAATACCATCTCATGTGTAATATGACTTTTTAGATAAAATGTATGCACTTTAATTTATTATACCATGATTTTATTTTTGCCTGTCACTTATTCTAAAATTCTAGCAGTTATTTTATTCACTATGCTTGCCTATTTGTTCTCTTAAGTATATTGTGTTAGGTTTTCCCATTTTTTTTTAAACATAGGGACCTATTGCTATGAGCTTTCCCCTTAGCTTTGCCTTTACTGTGTCTCATAAGTTAGGGTATATTGCGATTAAATTTTTAATTAAATCTAGGAAGTCTTTAATTTTTTATTTTACTTCTTCCTTGACCCAGAAGTGGTTCAATTGAGAGATGTTCAATTTTCACAAGTTTGCAGACTTTCTATGTTTGTGTTGTTGTGGAACTGTAATGTTGCTTCATAGTAATAGGATACAAAGTGTAATTCTCATTTTTGTATGAATTCATAGTTTCTTTATGACTGTGTGTGTGGTAAACTTTAGAGAAGCTTCCTTGGTGTGCCTAAAAGAATGTATATTATTTGGTGTTTGGGTGGAGTGTTCTCTATATAACTTTTTAGTACATTTGAGACATAATATCTGTTAGATTTCTTACATTAGTGCTTGTGATTTGATGTGTGATTTAAGCTTTAGTAATATTTCTTTTATGTATGTAGGAGTCCTTATATTGGAGCCATAAATGTTTAAGACTGATACTTTATCTTGATAAAATTTTGTGTGAAATAGATATTAAAATAATTTCTGATCTCTTTTGATTGGTTTAATAAATAAGAAAATACTGCTAGTGATGTGTTTAAATAGTTACTTTCCCACAATCAAAAAGATTGGTTTGATCTTCTAAATTTACACATTGGAGATAGAAAACCAACTCATAATTTCTTCAATGTCTCCTCACACATACAACAAATTATGTGCATGCTTGACTTGTTCACATGTACAGACATGCAGAAGACATGCACAGTAAACAAATAAATATATTAGCATTTTCAATAAAAATAGAAATATTTTAATATTTCAAATTTCTTATATTTTACTATAATTTCAGTTATTATAATATAATATATAACATAAATAGCATATAACAATTTCCCATAAACTATATAATTTTATGATTTACAAAGGGGATGTATCACATATATTATAAATAAACTAACATATACTATAATATAATCTCACATAATATGTAAATTATATTTTCTAATAAAGAATGTGCTGGAGACCATAATGATGCAATACTGTATAATAAAATGTATATTATAACATATATTTGTTCATTACAAGTAGCTTTATGACATATATGATATATAAATTATATTCTATTTTTAGACAAATTAATGCTTTTTTTAAAATAGATCTTGAGGTTGCTTTTACAAACAAAAGCCAGAGGGAGTGAGAGGCTGAAGAATCCTTCCCCAGCAATCCCAGGAGATACATAGCTGACAGCCAGGAACTGCCTTCAAGGCAAATTGCATCATGATATAACAGGCATCTCTCCAGACCTCACAACCTGTGTCCAGAGAACAGAGAGAGGTATCTCTTTGAACTGTTCAACCCAGGGCCAAGGGTGGAGTGAGAGCCAGGTGAAAGGCAACTCATCAGACCATGTGACCCTGTGCCTTGACCAGAGTAAGAGATCCTACAGTCTCCATGTTCAGAGTAGTCAGAAGACACAAAAACCCTGTAACATCTTGGGATCTGAAACACCTTAGACTGGCACCTTGAAACCCACTCTCTCCAGAGGAACACCTGACACAGTCTTGATGTTGGGGTGAGGAAAGTGGATCTGCCAGGGGTGGATGCTGAAATAAGCTGTATTGGGACCTTGAGAACTACTGACCTTACTGGGCAGAAGATAAAGAAATGTGGAGAAGAGAAAGTGACTGGAAGGTATGAAAGAGGGAAGGGAGTTTGAACAAGAATGTACACAGATAAAAAATAAGACTTTATTTATAATAAAAAATAAAAAAATCCCTGTAACCACAACAGACTAAGATCAAACCAAGAATTGACTAAGAGTAAACCAAGAAAGCAATGGGCAGGTGCGAGTGCAAGAATACATATAAGAATATAAAGAACAACAAGCCACTACAAGAAAAAGCTGGTGGCTCTAAAACACCAGGACCTGAACAGAGTACTGAAGAGGAAATAACATTAAAAATACTCTTATGAAGATTATAGAAACCCTAAACAAGGGTAAAAAATTCACTTAAAGAAATAGAAGAAAATGCAAATAAAAAATTGGAAGAGATGAACAAATCCTTGAAAGAAAACAAAGAAAATTAATATAGAGAAAACCAAAAAAATGAAAGAAACATTCCAGGATCTAAAATTGAATTAGAAACAATAAAGAAGGCACAAACTGAGGGAAATGAGGGAATAAAAACTTTGGAGAAACTATTTGGAACTAGAGATACAAGTATAACCAACAAAATACAACAAATGGAAGAGACAGTCTCTGGAGTGGAAGACTCAATGGTAAAAACAGATAAATTGTTCAAAGAAAACCTAAAACCAAAACAGCCATGACACAAAATGTTCAGGAAATTTGGGATACCATGAAAAGGCCAAACCTGAGAATAATAGAAACAGAAGAAGGAGAAGAATACCAGCTCAAAGGCACAGAAAATGTATTCAATAAAATAATAGAAGAACACTTTCTCAATCTAAAGAAAAAATGCCTATAAGGTTACAAGAAGATTATAGAACACCAAATAGATTAGACCCCACATAAAGTCTGCTCCCACATAATAATCAAGCCACAAAACATACAGAACAAACAGAAAATATTAAGAGCTGCAAAGGAAAATGGTCAACTTACCTATAAAGACAGACCCATCAGAATAACACCAGACTATTCAATGGATACAGTGTAAGCAGGAAGGTTCTTATCAGAAGTTATAAAGACATTAAATGAGCATGGCTGCCAAAGTAGACTACTATATCCTGGAAATAACCAGTCACTATAAAAGGAGTAAGAAAGATATTTCATGACAAAGATAGATTGAAACAATACCTAAAGATAGATTGAAACAATACCTATCCAGAAAACTGGCACTACAGAAAGCACTAGAGGGAAATCCAGCCTAAGGTACCCAGGTACACCCAGGAAAACACAATCAATATTCCCACAGAAGAAAGCACAAAGAAAGGAAATACACAGAAGCTACCAACAAAAATAACAGGGAATAGCAATCAGTGGTCATTAATATCCCTTAAAAATATCAATTGATTCAATTCACCTATAAAAAGACACACTCTAACATGATGGATACAAAAACAAAATCCAATCTTCTGCTGCATACAAGAAACACACTTCAACTTCAAAGACAGACACAGTCTCAGAATAAATGGTTGGGAAAAGACTTTCCATTCCAATGGCCCCAAGAAACAAGATGGGATTGTTATCCTAATATCTAACAAAGTAGACTTCAAACTTAAATCAATCAAAAAAGACCATGACAAACATTACTTATTTATCTCAGAAAAAATCGATCAAGATGAGATCCAATACTGAATATTTATGCCCCTACACCTTCATATGTAAAAGAAACACTACTAAAGCTTAAACCTCACATCAAATTCCACACTTTAATATTGGGAGATTTCAATACCCTACTTTTATGCTTAGATAGGTCAACCAGACAATGATTCAACAGAGAAGTAAGGGATTTAACAAATGTTATGATATAAATGATCTTAATAGATATTTATATAAGCTTCCATCTAAACACAAATGAATTTAAATATTTCTCAGCACCCCATGGAACTTTTTCCAAAATTGATCACATACTTGGAAATAAACCAAATATAAACTGATACAAGAAAATGGGAATAACCCCTTGTATCACATAAGACCACCATGATCTAAATTAGAATTCAACAACAACAAAAATCACAGAAAGCTGACAAACTTATGGAAACTGAACATCTCTATATTGAACCACCACTGGGTCAAGGAAGAAATTAAGAAAGAAATCAAAGACGTCCTAGAATTTAATGAAAATGAATTCACAACATACCCAAACTTATGGGACACAATGAAAGCAGTGTTAAGAGGAAAATTCATAGCCTACATGAAAAACCAAGAGAAATCTCACACAAGAGACCTAACAACTCAGCTAAAGGCTTTACAACAATTAAAAGCAAACTCACCTAGAAGGAGTAGACAGAAGGAAATATTCAAACTTAGGGCTCAAAACAATACAATAGAAACAAAGAGCAATACAAAGAATCAATTAATTAAAAAGTTGGTTCTTTGAGAAAGTCAACAAGATAGACAAACACTTATCCAAGTTAACCAAAAAGCAGAGAGAGAGTATCCAAGTCAATAAAATCAAAAAGGAAAATAGAGACATAACAACAGACTCCCAGGAAATCCAGAGACTTATCAGGTCATGCTTTGAAACTCTAGTCTCTACTAAAATGGAAAACCTAAAAGAAATGAATAGCTTTCTGGAAAAGCATCATTTACAAAAATTAAATCAAGATCAGATAATGACTTAAACAGACCTATAACACCAAATGAAAATGAAGCTGTTATCAAAGTCTCCCAAATTAAAAACTTAGGGCCAGATGGTTTTACTGAAGAATTCTACCAGATATTTAAAGAACAAACAATACCAATACTTCTCAAACTGTTCCATACTGTAGAAACTGATGGAACACTGTCAAACTCCTTTTATGAGGTCACAATTACCCTGATACATAAGCCACTCAAAAATGCAACTAAGAAAGAGAATTATAGACCAATTTCCATCATGAAAGTTGTAGCAAAAATACTCAACAAAATTCTGGCAAACCAATTACAATAACAAAAATAAAAAGTCATTCACCACAATCAAGTAGGCTTCATCCAAGAAATGCAGGGATGATTCAACATGAAAAACTGTAAATGTTATCCATAATAAAAAAAAAATGATGAAAAGAAACTACATGATCATCTCCCTAGATGCTAAAATAGCTTTGACAAAGTCCAACACCTTTGAGAGAAGAAGAATAAAGGGAAAATGCCTGAACATAATAAAGGCGATTTGCAAGAAAGTGACAGCCAGCATCAAACTTTATACAGAAAAACTCAAAGCAGTCTCACTAAAATCAGGAACTAGACAAGGATTGTTGGGAGCTGCCGCACCTTAAAGATGGCGCTGGCTCCTGTCCCCCACCCTCCTGATGGCGAATGCTTCTAGTAATAATTAACTATCTGCTGAATTGACTAGCTTGCTTCCGTGTGCGTGGCCCTATGGTGAAAGCCCACGCGGCATTAGCTGAGTGAAGGACTTGAGCTTAAAACTGGCTGCACAGGTTGGGAGCAGGGGCTACTGCTGAAAGAAGTATCTGTATCAATAAAGGACCTGGTCAATTACCACAGAAGAATCCTGGTGCTGTGTCTTTTCCTGCTGGTCGGGATTTGGTGCGCCACAAAGGATGTCCTCTCTCCCCTTATCTATTCAATAAGGTTCTCGAAGTTTTAGCTAAAGCAACAAGAGAACGAAAGGAAATTAAGGAAATACGAATTGGAAAAGAAGAAGTGAAATTATCCCTATTGGCAGATGATATGATTGTATACATAAGTGACCCACAAAATTCTACCAGAGCACTTCTACAATTAAAAACCACCTACAACAATGTATCAGGATAAAATATTAATTCAAAAAATCAGTAGCACTCCTATACACTAAATTTAAACAAGCTGACAAAGAAATAAGGGAAACAACACCCATTACAATGGCTGCAAATAGCATTAAATACCTCGGGGTAACTATAACCAAAGAAGTAACAGTTCTGTTTGACAAAAATTTTACATCTCTGAAGAAAGAAATTGAAAAGCATATCAAAAAATGGAAGGATCTCCCATGCTCCTGAATAGGTAGAATCAACACAGTAAATAATCTCAGTCCTAACAAAAGCAATCTATAGATTCAATGCACTGCCATCAAAATCCCAACACAATATTTTATCTACCATTAAAGAACAATACTCAACTTCATTTGGAATAACAAGAGAGCCAGAATTGTCAAATCAAATTTACTCAACAAACAAACCTTGGTAGGCATTACCATACCTGATGTCAAGCTATACTATAGAGCTAAAGTATTAAAAACTACCTGGTACTGGCATAAAACCAGACTTATGGATCAATAGAAGTTCCCAACATTAATATACACACTTATTAACACCTGAGTTTTTACAAAGAAGTCTAAAATATTTATTGAAAAAAGATAGTATATTCAACAAATGGTGTTGGCATAATGAGGTTGCAGTGTGTAGAAAAATGCAAATAGATATAAGCCTATCACCATGTACAAAACTCAAACCCAAGTGGATCAAAGACTTCAATGTAAAACTAGCTAAGCTGAAAGTGATAGAAAAGATACTAGGAAATACCCTCCAACACATTGGCACAGGTGACCACTTCCTAAATATAATACCGGTAGCAAAGACACTAAGAACAACAATCAATAAGTGGAACCTCCTGAAACTGATAAGTTTCTGTAAAGCCAATGACAGTCAATAAGACAAAATGACTACCTATTGAATGGGAAAAGATCCTCACCAGCCCTACATGTGGCAGAGGACTGATCTCTAAAATATATAGAGAACTCAAGAAACTAGGGACCAAAGCCCTTAATAACACATTTAAAAAAATGAGGTTCAGAACTATAAAGGGATTTCTCAGCAGAATAATTACAAATGGCTGAAATGCACTTGAAAAAACGCTGAATATCTTTAGGCATCAGAGAAATGCAAATCAAAACAACTTTGAGATACCACCTTATACCTGTCAGAATGGCTAAGATCATAAGTATAAATGATAGCCTAAGCTGGAGAGGATGTGGAGAAAGGGGAACACTTCTGCATTGTTGATGAGAGTGTAAACTTGTCCAACCACTTTGGAATGCAGTATGACGGTTTCTTGGAAAACTAGGAATCAATCTCCCCAAGGATCCAGCAATATCACTATTGGGCATATACCCTAAAGATGTGCATTTGCTTCCCAAAAAGCATTAGTTCAACTATGTTCATAGCAGAATAATCATGACAGCAAAGACCTGGTAATAACCTAGATGCCCCTCAACTGTGGAATGTGTTAACAAACTATGGTTCATCTATATAATGGAGTACTATGCTGCAGCAAGAAAAAATGATATGCTACAATTTGCAGGCAATTGGATGTATTTGGAGAATATCCTGCTGCGCAAAGTCTCACAAACCCAGAAGGATATAAAAGGTATGTACTCACTCATCACTGGACCTTAAGCAAAAGCACTCTTATGTCATTGAATGAGTAAAAATCTGTAGCACGAATGACTTGGATCTTCAGCTTTCCTTACAATGATACTATTTGGATCCAGTATCCATCCACATTTGGTCTCCTAAAATTCCACTGAATTTGCTACTGTGCCATCCTCTTCTAAGAATTAAACACAATTAATAAATGAGAAAAAGGGGCTGGAGAGATGGCTCAGTGGTTAAGAGCACCGTCTGCTCTTCCAGAGGATCCGGGTTCAGTTCCCAGCACCCACATGGTAGCTAACAACTGTCTGTAGTTCCAGGTCCAGGCAAACACCAAGACAAATAAATAAATAAATAAAGTTTAAAAAAAATAAATAAATGAGAAAAAGAAAAGTTAAGTGACAGAAACTTTTAAAAAGCACAGTATTCTGGCCCTAACTCCCAGCTCAGTCAAAGAGAGTGAGGAGGAATAATCTAAGCAAAGGGGTCAAGATCATGAAGGGGAAACCCACAGAGACAGTTGAGCTACTGGGAGCTCATAGACTCTGGACTGACAGGGGAAACCTGCATGGAACTGAACTAGGCACTCTGAATGTGGAAGATAGTGTGTGGCTTGGGCAGATTATGGGGCCACTGGCAGTGGGACCATGATTTATTTCAAGTGCATGAACTGGCTTTTTGGAGCCCATTCCCTATAGAGGGATACCTTGCTCAGCCTTCATATTGTGGATGTGTTTAGTCCTGCCTCAACTTGATATGCAGACTATATTGACTCCCTGTAGGAGTCCTTACCTTCTCTGAGAAGTGGATGAGGATGAGGGTGGGGAGAAGCTGGGGGCTAGTAGGATGAGGGGAGGAAAGGGGAACTGTGGTTGGTGTGTAAAATTTAAAAAATATTTTATATAAATAAAAACAGAAAGAAATGCTTTAAAATATATATAATGTAAATATAAAATATATATTATTTTATAACTGACTTGAGTATATATAATATTATATATCAAATTTTAATGTAAAATATAATACAATATATTATTTCAGGTCAAACCAGGTAAACAGCACATTATCTAATATCATTATATCAACTACCCTATATATTGTAATATATACTATTATTTATTGATTTTTTACATATATAAATTATATTCTATTTTTGTTTAAGGACATGCTGTAAAATATTCATATCAATGTGTACATGACATATGTAATATTTTATTTAATAACAGATTGAAGTATATATATCATATATCAAATAAGTGAGCATTATATAATACAATATACTATACTAATTTAAACCATGTTAACAATATATTGTCTAATATATCATATACCATATATTATAATATATAATATTTTTTAATTAAGAAGAGCTAAAGAATATATATAAAATTTATCATTACATATAACATTTTAAGTTAATAACCAGCTAGACATAACTTCTGATGAATTGAGAGCTTCTTCATCATGAATCAGTTCCCCTGTGAGCATCATGTTGTATATGTTACATATGTTTATATGACACTGTGCAGAGGTAAATTTTTCACCCTGACATGCTCCATATGGAACTTTTCATCTGCTTGCATATGGACTGGTTAAATAAACACCATTAAAATCTTCTATATGCAAAAAAATATGTTTTCAGGACATTTTCTCATTTTTTCTCACATGTAATACAGAGCTAGATACAATGATGGAAATTTACTAATAAAACTCAGAAATAAATGACAAATGTATAATAGACTTGATCTTTATATTAAAATATAGAATCAAATTTCTTAATTTTATAAGGTAAATGTTACAGAAAGTAATGTTAAACATCTACAACTCATATGCAGTCAATAATTTGTCAATCCATTTTTATTTTCAAAATGCATGCCCAGAGGGGAAAAATGTATGGGCAATATGAGATGGACAGAAGCAAAACACAGTAAAATTTCACTTTGGTTGTTTGTGAACAAAGAGACCACTTGAAATAAAAAAGGCCTTGATAAGGTCATCAGTGATCACACAGCTAAAGGCAATAATATATCCTGCTTTAGAAAAATACATGATTTTTTATTGATTCTTTGGAACATTCAGATTATGTAACCCAATTTACATTTCATACTCTTCCTGTATCTACACTTTACTCTTTCAGTGTCCTCCAAAAAGTTAAAAACTAAAATTAAACCAAATCAAGCCAACCAAACAAACAAGTTATTTAGAGTATTCAGATAATCTGATTCTGTCTATAAAAGGTAGCTCAGCATTGAGGTGTAGAGTTCTCAAAGTTTTTCCTCTACCCATATCTACCAGCTGATGGGACTAGAATTCTTCAAACTGTTGCAAGAATGCACAGCTTCTCTGAATTCATAATTGTAATGACCATCTCTTTAATACAATAACATTTTGTAAACCATTTTTTATATTTTAAATCTCTTAAATTAATTCCTCTCACTGGGGCTAGTCTAGGCCAGAAACTTATTACAGATGGTGCCCAACATGGGGTCAACACTCACATAAAGCTTGAGAAAACCTAAAAAAGGTTCAAAAGCACAGAAACTAAGCCAAAAGCCAAAAGTGTTTGAAGTGGGTCATGGCAAAGAGATAGCATGGTATCCAGGCCACTGAGAAAATAGTGGTAGTCTTGCTGCCGGCAGTATAAGATGTAACAATATTGATTCTCAAAGTCTCACAGAAGTCTTGGTAGGAAAAAAAAAAAAAAGTGACCAGATGTGTTGGGAGGGGGAGGAGACCTTGAATAAGGATATACAGGGATGGAAAAAAAAAAAAATTCAGAGGGAAAGATGAACACAAAGAAAATATAGGTGTAGCAATCTTATTTGTATGTCTACCCTTGATAAGCCATGCTTATCATTCTTATCCTCTATATAGTTATTGTTAACT
>PVIH01009702.1:0-69692 GCA_004025045.1 Sigmodon hispidus | reverse complement strand
GTCTTGGTATAAGCAACAAGCTGCATGTAATTGATTTAAGGTTTTTGTTTATATTGAACAAAACAAAAACAGAGTCAAAGACTGCCTCTTAATAGCAGCATTTTCTGGGTTCTAGTCCATTTGCTGCTGGTGAGAAGAGGCTTAGCCCCTTTAAGAGAAGCTTCCTGAGTGGCATTAGCAAACCTGTGTGGCTCTCTAAAGGACCTGTTGGCAAATACTTAGAGTTTAAGAGTGGTGGGATGTGGTGCTCTATTTGATGATAGTGTGGGCTCTAAGACTCCCCAGAGTTGGGGTGGTAGAAGGTTTCATGATATTTCAATATTGCTTCCTTGAATTGGGAAGATAAGAGTGGTTCTGGAATCTCCACCATGTTGAATAGCTGCCAAGTCTGACAGTTTCAGCAGGCAAAGCAGCACTGCCAAATATAGCATTTTAAAATCTCTTCTGGTTAGAAAATGATTAATGTATGCAATAAAATGTATTCAGATTAAAAAACCCTCTACAAGTGGTTTACAAAATGTGTAAGAAAGAATATGCAAGTTGGGAGAGGAAAGAAAAAGGGTATAGAAGTTTCCTTTAAAAAGAGAAATACAGTAATAAAATATAATAAGCCATGTAAAAATAAAAAATATACAAAGAATCTAGATTATGGTTATTATTATGTGTTCTTTTAATTTTTTAACTGTTAATGAGATAACTGCAGAAAGACAGTTGATTGCAAAGGCTGCTATGGTAAACATATATATGGTATATATATATATATATATATATATATATATATATATATATGATATCTTGACTTTGGAATTTGTGTCTAGGGAAAAGAGGTTCTGCTTTTGTCTCCACAGAAGATGAGAATCTGTTGATTGCGTCTAGGCAAATATGGTTTCATGAACCCAGACCACCTAAAAAATCTATGATAGGAAGAGATGGCCGCATCAGCTTTAAGGCTGCAGACTAAGATGACCCAGGCTCAGGACCCCATGAGATTGCCAATGGTCCTTAATGAGCCAGAAGTAGTATATAGTGTATAACTATGTCCACATTTTCAAAATAATGTTTGTTTTTATTATGAATGGTTAATTGTCATAGTTAATCTCTTTCTTAAGAACAATCTGGTATATAAGAATGATTTCGAAAGATAGATTAGGGCTAGAGGGCTAACTCAGAGGTTAAGAGCACTGACTATTCTTTCAGAGGTCCTGAGTTCAATTACCAGCAATCACATGGTGGCTCACACCCATCTATGATGACATCTGGTAACCTCTTCTGTATGCTGTATACATAATAAATAAATCTTTAAAAGCATAAATTATGGTCGGGTTCCAGTTCCGGGACCAGGTTCTGTCTGTGGAGCATGTCCCTACACACTCCCTATCAGACAGAGATAAACTTAGGCTGTCAGGGTCCCCCCAGCTGCTGCTAAGACAAGGGAACTGCTCAAACAGAGAAGGACTGAGGACTTGAAATTAAGTCCCATGCCCACAGCAGAGTTAGAGATTGAGCAGACCCCTTGTTCAGAGGTGACAGGAGACACACAAGCCCGCTTGCCACAACTGACCAGGAGCCACCTAATCAAAAAAACATAGATTAGTGAATTTACTTTAATCCAAAATTAGCTGTTAATCTCAAAATAATTTACATTGGTATAGATTTTGGTTTATTGATACAAATTTAAGGCCAATTTTGTTATGCTGTATGTATACTTGCACTCTTGTTTAAGGTATGATGTTTATGCAACTTATTTAAAATTGTAAGATATAATTAAGAAATGCAAATTAATAGTCACCTCTAATAACCAAATTTATTGTCATGTTAGTTATATTTTTAGGTATACAAAGACATTTCAATTAGATAGGTAATCTTCAGACACTTCACAGACCTACAGAACATGGAATTTAAAGTATTTTAAATCTTACTAGACATTGAGACAGGTCTGTTCCTGGCAGCAAAAATTTACTTCAAGCGAATGATGGGCATTGAAGAAAATATATATGAAATTTACTTTGTTTGGGGCAATGGTTATCCAATGAACAAGGAACTGTTCTGGTTCTGTCTGCTTGACAGTATGCCGTATAAACTGAACATGCAGGACCCATAGGAAAGTGACCTCTGAACTTTGGCAGAACAAGCTGAGATGGTCCTTCATATTTGGGCGTTGCTGAGAAAACTGTCAGACGTCCTTCAGGATAGGAGAAGTGACTGAAAACCTATGCCAAAATGGGCAGAGCTATCCTTCAAATTTTCTTCTTCACTGAAAGGTATACCAGAGACTCTAGGCCTGTAAGCTGAAGATGGACGTCCCAATGTTAAAAAGGAATTTTGGGTGTCTGTCCACGCAGCCAGGTGTTATCTCTGTCAATTCTAGATTTTAGAAATTGCTTTCACTTCCTGTTTACTTGGGTAATATTATATCACCTGTGGTCTTTGATATAGTTGAAGACTAAATAATTATAGATATAGTTTTTCTTAGTTATTTTACAATATATATTAGATATGAAACTTTAGATTCAGAAAGATATGGTAGATCATAGAATATGTTCTTTAATTTTTAAAAATGTAAATAGACTAGATATTGTAACTGCAATATTTGCTTGATAGCTTTTTTGAATATGTAATTTTAGTATGTTAAAATTGAAACTGTCTTTTTTTTTATTAGACATCAAGGGGGAGTAATGTGGAAATGTCTTTATATATGCTGTGAATAAAGAATTGTTTGGGCCATGAGAGACATCATAGAAGTAGGCAGAGAAATCAGGGTATAGGTAAGTGAAAGTGGTGAGAGTTAGGAGAGATCAATCCAGCTGCCCATGTAAAGTAAGACAGGTAAGCCGCAGGCCACATGGCAGGACAGATTAATGGAAATAGGTTGAATTATGATGAAAGAGCTAGCTAGCCATATGCCTAAGCTATGGGCCAAAGAGCATAAAATTAATATGAGCGTGTGTTTCTTTGGGACTTTGAAATTGCTAGTCCAGATAAGTTGTGGTGGACAGGGCTGAACTGGGGCTAGTCTGGGCCAAAAACCTCTTTTTATAATTCAATGTATTATGTTTTAGTTTCAGCCATGTACATTAAAATTTGGCAATTCTATTTTTTCTTTATATTTGAATAAAATTCCATTTTATACTTGTTGCATATTTCTGTTACACATATATCTGAGAATGCATTTTTTAACTTTCGTGTGTGTGTGTGTGTGTGTGTGTGTATGTGTGTGTCTTGTGGGTGTCTGTGTCTCTGTAGACATATACTTATTGTATTTGATTTTAGGTAACTATAAAATAGTAATATTCCTCGAGGCTTTATGAAATAACTTTTACGTTTTCTGCAGCCCACCACCTCTGGCACACTTCCTCCAAGGCCACACCTACTCCAACAAGGTCATGTCTCATATCAGTGCTACTTTTTAGTGACAAAAGATTCAAATTTATGAGCCTAGAGGGTACATCCTATTCAGATCACCTGAAACTTCCTTGTCAAAGACCATATGGGTGTTGCTATGTTGTTTGAGTCTCTGACTTCATTCCTTTGTCAGGATTTAGGTGATTTGAGCTGGTTATGACCTGAAAATCTTCATTCCTATAGTATAGTTTCTGTGGTTCCAAAAATACTTTACAGATGCCAAGGAAGTAAAGCAGCTTAACAATTGTACTTAGCCACAACACCTAAGAGCCATACCAATTATCAGAAAGACAGAGTAAGCATAAAGTGATGATAAGTAATACTTAAATGTCAATCAAAAAGCAACTCCTATTTTATTAGACTTTAAGCCCCACTCAGCAGGATTTAAATCATGAACAGTACTGGAAACTTATCCAGCTTCTTGGAACTAATGAAGTCAAGGGTTTTAGTATAGTACTGCCATGAGATATAGGTTTTGAGACTAGTCTTCACAGTTGATTTTTCTAGTAATGCTACATATCTCTTGGCAATAATTCAAGCTTTCTTTGTTTAAAAACCATGGAGAAAGAGGAAAATTACATATGATACTAGAAAGCTAGCCAAATATACAGAGCTAGTATAATTATAAATATTGGAGGAGAACCTACAACTGCCATTAAATCAACATAATCTCCAACTATATTTGTCCTTATATCCAAATATAAGTGTTATTCTTACCCCTCATCAAAGAAACTTGTTTCAAAAAATGGAGAGCACTATAGAAGACCACAATTAACTAAAATGTAGAATTGTGGAGGCTAGACCAATGGGCACGTTAAGATACAACTCCTATACCTAAGTCTCAGGATCATTTCAGAAGGGCAGAATGACTGTAACAGCTAGAATATTGTACGATTTGCTATGAGATTGTATCTCCTGGAAACATCAAAGAATACATCCATAATTCTCACCACCATGGCTATTTAAACATTATCTGAAGAACAATGACAGCAATATATATGCTAATATTAAATTAGAATACTTATGAGCTCTAAAACCTACACAAAGAACTACAGACAAATACAGAATGTGGAGAATTAGAGAAATAGCTTACCCCAGGGAAGAGCAAAGATATTGATTGCACAGTACCAAACTGTCAAGTCCGAAAATATATAAATAACAACACATAGACTGAACATGTTTTATATAAATGAATATATGTATCACATCTCCTGAAAGCATGGATCAGGAATCATCACAAAAACCATGATAGAAAGATTGTAAGATATAAGGCACCAGAAATTATAAAATATTTTTCCTAGAAATGTATGCATAAAGAAAACTAAAACAATGGAAATATTTATGAACATGTTAACATGGAATTCTGGGATCCCAGCCCTAGAAATGTGATACAACTACTGAGTACCGAGACAATGATGAAGGGATGTTTTCCAGAGTTGAGCCCTTATTAGTTGCCTAAACCATAAACACACAAAAATGGCTTCAGTTACTTTATTTATATATTTTTCTGCATGTACATACACATATATGTCAGAATAATAATTCAAAAAGTGTTAACTTGAGAATGAGAAGGGAATCAGAGGCATCTTAAGAAAAACAGTTGGGAGGGACTAGCAGGAAGAAAAAGGAGGAGGAAAAGTAATATAATTCTATTTTATTGTTAATATTTAAAATAATATTTTCCAAAATGAATAAATAATTTATTATTGTATAAATGTTTTTTCTCTATTAGTATTTTAATACTTCTATTGATGATCACATGTCTCAAGATGTGTGAATTTGCTTACAGACCATTATTTTCTATTAGTTTCATATTAATATACTTTTATGTGGCAAAAGAAAAATTGTTGGTCTCTCTTTACAATGAGCCAAAATTTGCCCTAGTATGAGTAGAAGTATAGCAATGAATATTTTTTGTTACTAATAATAACCTATATAGACACTCAACAACTGACAATCTTTAAGTCTGAGAATTTGTTCTCATATTTATAAAATAAAAAACAAAAATAATTAGAAGAGTTTGGTAGTATTATATGAGATAATTATCTTTAATTAGTTGGCATATGGTATTTTGAGATTGCTTAAATCCACATTTTGTGTCTGTCACCAAGCTACTTAACCTTGGACGATCTTTATGTTTTTTGGAGCTCAGTGACTCATCTATATAATGTTAAGATAAATAGAATCTGAGATTATGGTTTGTTTCATGATTGCTTGTAAGAAAATATCAAAATTTTAACTTACTATCTGATATGAGGTATATACTTCATACAGATTGGCCTTTATTTGGGGCTCTAAAATAGTAGAAAATAGTTTCTTTCCTTTCATAATAATGTTCTTCTAGGCTATTCCTGGCATTCAATAGTGTTTTAAATGGTCAAATGAGGAAAAAATGTAAAGTTCAGTAACATAAGAATGTAATGCATTCAATTTCAGGATGCAATATATTGGTATTTATTTCATATTATCTAATTTACTCAGTCTATGCTGAGACCTTTAGCTTTTCTATGATTCATCAGAGGATATTGGTTATTCTGTAGGTGCTAGATGCTGTAGACCAAATATGATTTTAGTTTTCTTTAAAACCCTGTGTTGAACTTAATGAAGCATCAAGAGGATCAAAAGTTAATCCAACTACATAGTTTAGATGAGGGCCTTTGGAAAATGGCTTATATTAGATAATACCATTAAAATAAAGCCTTCATTGTTTAATACTAGAGACTTTGTAAGATGACAGATAGGTATGCATATGTATTTCCAGTCCTTGCCATGAATATTCTTTGACATTTCAGAATGCTCAATATGACCTTTATCCATGAGCTTCTAGAAATGTGAGCTAGATATTCTTTTATCTACTTCTAAAGTTAGCCTATCATACATAGTTTATTATAACAATAAAATATCTGATTAATGCTCTTTCATTATTCAATAATCATGTACTTGCTGTTTTAAAATATTATTGAAGTATAAATCAGAAAATTTCAGGGTTCAAGGTCTTTTTATATCTCTTATTAGTCATGCAGTCTTTGTCTTGTCACATGTATCTACCAAATATTACCACATTTAGAGAAGAGAAAATATTTATCCTTCCTTGTAAAAGAGAAAGTGAAGTGTTTATAAAAATAATTTTCAAATGTATGTTTCTGCTTCAATTATTATTGATAAAGCACACAATCTTGAGGGAAGCATATAATGAGTAAAAATAATGAGGACCATACATTTTCATTGACTGAAATATAGCCAAGTATAAACATGCATGCCATTAAAATCTTTCTTATATTAAGTTACTAAAGATAGAGAAACTTGTTTGCTATTTTGTGTGTGTGTGAAAAACAGTTCTAGTTTCTAGATTCCCCAGTGGAAGTCTATTGTAATAGTAAAATGGCTTTTATGGCCTATCTTATCTCTTCTGTGAGTTGTGTCTAAATGACAGACTTAAAAAAATAAAATACATATACACTCACACAGAAACAAACAAATGTACATTTTTTTTCTTGTGGCACTAATATGAGTGAAAGCAGCTTCTGCATCTGATGTATGGTAAAAAAAAGAAAACTGAGCAGTTTGGGAAGGAATCAGAATTATGTGCCTCTGGCTCTTTTTCCCCTTTTGAGGATGACTTCACCAAGTGAGTTTTATTCTTCACTACCTTGACACCTTTGAGCTTAAATCACTCTACCATGAATTTCTAGCCTACACCATATGCCTCCTGGCAGTTTTCTTATGTAATGTAGTATCTGTTTTTGTTTTTATTTAATTCTTTCTTGACCTTAAAAACAATTAATCAAGCAACTCTATTTTTATAGTCCAACTTTTACACATATAGAAATCACATTTCTGTTCTAAGAATCAAAACTTGTATGAAATTAAAGTTTGTTTCACCTGACATACAGAAAGACATTTCTTTGAAAAAATTAACTTTCAATGGCTGCTGTCAATTTGAGTGTTGACTGGAAATCTATTTTCTGCATAGCACTGACATGCATAGGCAGGTGTCTATCTAACAACTGACATTCACCCTTTTTATATAAAAATAGTTTTTTTTTCTTCTAGATATTATCTCTCTAGCATTTGTCTTCAGTAATGCTGCATATTCTTCTATGGCCAGTGTTTTTATAAATTGCTTATTTTTGTTCAGTTTCTTTACTTGAGGACAAAGAGAGGGAAATACATTCTGTAGAAACATGGTTTTGATATAAACATGATTCTAAGTCAAAGTTAATGTACAGGAGATTAAACAGCTGACTGGCTGCAAGTGAGAAGCATTTACAGGTTTAGTAATTTTTTTTGCATTTATATAAGTATTTCCATGGAAAACCAGAGATATACATGCCTTAAATGGCTATCTTCTCATCTTTAGTGGGTATTAGTAATTTAGTATTTCTTTTATCTTTACAACCCCTCCTATTGTTTGCTTTTAAGTGATTAAGATTCTTATTAGTACCTATTCTGTATTCTTCCTGAGGTGATGAGTTCTCACTTTTGAACTGAGTAAATCTTGCCATGTAAATTACTATTTACTGGTATTTTGTCATTATCAGAGACATTTATATACTTTGAGAGTATTATCACCAGGTGATAAATTATAAAGACAAAGGTTATTAGGATGTAAGTTCAATGATTTGTTTTTAATTTTATAAGATTCATGAGAATGGAAACCCTGTGTCTGTTGCTCATAACTGTTTGTCAGTATAGCATAGTCCCTAAAATATGACTGGCACTTACTAAATGTGTTGAAAGAACTCCTATAGTTTGAAAAAGATCATTAGATAGAAAAATGATTCTGATACAGTAGGAGTTTCTAGAAGAAAAAGAACTATCTGAAAGAACAGTAGATTCCAAAGAAGATGCCTATGTTAAAATTGACATGTCTTAAATTTCTTTCTATTGTATGCTTCAGGTCTACATACAAATGAGTAAAATAGAAAAACAAAACTAGTCTAATTTTATTTGGCAATTTTAAAAATATTCTCTCATCTATCCTATATTTGTGAGTCTAAAGTTTCATATGTAATTAACTTTTTATCATAACCAAGAAAATTGTAATTATTACAATCTAGTTTTTAACACCATCAAAAAGCCCCAGAAGAATATAGTATTGTCTGAGTAAGCAGAAAATAAATTGTAAGCAACTTCAAAAATTCTAGAAATTACAGAAATATCCAGCTGCCTGGACAATCATTCAAAATTTCTCTGCATTGTTGGGCCATTTGTTATCAGCCTACAGGCCTAGAATCTCTGGAATACTTTTTAGTTAACCAGGAAATTTGGAGGATTTTTCTGCCCATTCTAGAAAAGTTCATTAGTTACTTCTTCCTGTGATTTACAGAATGTCTGGCACTATTGTCCACAAAGCAGGAACCTGAAAAAAATATCTCTCCTTGATTTGGCAAAGTTCAGTATTTACTTTCCTCTGGCTTCTACATGTCCAGTTTATACAGCATACTCTCAAACAATTGAAGCATGAACAGTCTTTTTTCCCAAATTACTAGTGTTTTCCACATTGTAAGAAAAGTTCAATGTAAGTTTTTTTTTTTTATACCTAATATCTTCTCTGAAGTATATTGATGCTGCCAGACACATATATGTCTCAATATGCAGAAAACTTTAAGTTTTAAAGCACTTGCAGTGTCTGCTCTGACCTGGCCATTTCCCTTCCTTTATCTCTCTTGAAATTTCTGACTGGCTTTACACTTTCTTACCATAAGTCAAGTCAAATTATTTCTTAACCAAAGGTAGCAACACATATTCATAGAAAAAGAAAGTTCTTCCATATTGTACTATAGCTTTTGGGTTAGTATAATTTTTCTTTATTGAAAATAGATTCTTCTACAACACAACCTAACCTGACCACAGTTTTTCCTCATTTTATTTCTCCAAATTTTTATTTTCATATCTGTTCTCCCTTAGATCCACTCCCCATCTTGTGTCTTCAGAAAACAGCACATCTCTAAGTGATAACAACCAAATAGTTCAAAACTAAATGCAAAATACAATGAGACAAGGAAAAATCCCTCATTTTCTGGCTGGATAAGTTAACCCAATAAAAGGAATGAAATTCTAATACTATTGTTTCCACTGTTAGAATTTCCACAAAAATATCAAGCTAAGAGACATAACATATGCAGAGGACCTGGCACAGACCTTTGTAAGCTCCTTGCTTGCTGCTTCATTCTTTGTGAATTCATATGAGACCCGCTCAAAGACTCAACTGCCTGTGTTCTTGTGGTATTCTCTATACCCTCCAACTCCTACAAATTTCTTCCCCCCTCTTCCATGGAGTTCTCACAGTTCCAGGGGAAGAACCAAATGAAGATCTTCAATTTGGACTCTTCTCTCTGTATAATGTCTAGCTGTGGGTCTCGGTCTGCTATCTGAGAAATCCTCTGTTATGATAAGCAGACAGGGCACCATTCTATTAGCATATTAAGATTTTAGAATTGAAAAGTGATCTTGTGAATAAATGCTGAATTAACAGTACCAATTATTAAGGATACTTATTTATACATTATCAATTCTTAAAAAAATATGAAAGCAGCAGGGTTAAGACAACTCCAAGTAAAGCGCTCTTTCAGTATAAATTTAAAACATATGAAAATAATTTTTGACACAGTTTCTTGAAAGAATTTTGTATTAGAAGAGGGTATGATACATGCAACATGAAAATAGCCAAGTGTTGATATGGGATAAATAAAATTAAATTAAAAATAGATTTTAATTATATACCACTTTGTATAAGTATGTAAACAAATCTCCTCCCCTGAGAAAATCCAAAATAAGATAAAACTTTCCTTGAGTTTGAAAAGCTAAATGAAGAAATGAAATTCCTGTTTAGACCACTGTAGTTTACATTTTAGGCTTATAGTAAGTTAATCCATTTATAAATGAGTATTATTTTTATCAAATAAATTATATTAGAAATATAAAAATATTTCTACCTAAAAGAAAGAAAGCATTGAATTTTTTATTTTTCATGAAGAATTTTCAATTAAAGTGTGTCTATCACAGAACAAATTTTCTACAAGTTAAAGTTTTCTTAAGAATGCTACCATTCTAAATGTGATCAGAAAGAAATTACTCACACCAGAAAGATTTCTTTAACCACGAACTATGATACAAACTATACCATTAGAGGTGGGTAGATTAGATTTAATGACATAGTTCAATTTTTATACACTGAAAAATAGTATTTATCTATCAGGAAAAAGGAAAGTTAGGTATAGAAGTTTTAGTCTGCAGATATGAGACTTCTTTCTTGTCTTTAGCTTCAATACATAAGGACTGTGAAACAATGGTGCAGTTTTATATATCGCCATATAGTTTAGTATATCTGACTACACTTACTGGTGAGGAAATCAAAGTAAAGGGTTAAGGTGAGCGGTGGTCCAAATTTTACCATAATGCAGTTTGGCAATGAAAGGATGATTGAATTCTGCCAAGATATCACGCTCCATTTTTGTCCGAACATATTCTTAAACTATGAAGCATTGCACACATGATACAATGCAAGTATTCTTTAAAGGTCATATTAAAACAAATTCTCTTTAAATTGCATTTTGAATTAAGTTTTGATCATGTGCTGTTGAATTTTTTTTGTTTTTTGAAAATCAATATCAAACATTATATAAAAAAGCAAAACATTCAGAATAGATAACAAAAAATCCATACAGTAAGGGAAATGTATTCATATTATATTGAATGAAAAAAGAATTTATTTTTAATAAAAGGGAAAACGGAGAGAACTTAGTTATTGTTGAGGACATGTTCCGTCCTAGCACCCATATGGTGGCTCATAAGCTTTTGTTCCAGGGATTCTACTGCTATCTACTAGACTCTCATATATATGCATTGTTGATAAGCTCATGAGAACATAAATGCATACATGTAAAAACTAATTTATAAAAAGGCCAGCACTTGATCTCCTTTGAATCCAACTGGTATTGTTTTCTAACTCTGAGCTGAAGATATAGTCTGAATAGATAATCCGGCCTTCATTTTTTCTCATTTCTGGAAATTGAACTAAGTGCCTTACTCATTCTAAAAATTATATTTGAGCTATTGTCTCAACTTCTAATTTATGAAAAATTAATTTACTGTATATTCATAGTTGGTCAGTTAATTTTTTATTATTATAAATAAAGAAGTCACATTTTCTATCCTTGTATACCCTTATTCAAGGACCTTTCCCCTCCCACCACATCAAGTCATTCTCTCTTCTCCACATCTCCCCAGCCCTAGCCATGGGCAGGTGGTCCCAAGGTCCCACGATCCCAATATTGCTTAGTTCAGCCTCCACTCTTGGCAAATCCAGTTTTCTCCACCCAACACCAAGACTGAGTCAGGTGTTCATCTAGGGAGAGTGGGAACCAAAAGGTCAGTTCAAGGTATTTCCTATCTCAAGCTGTTCAGTAGGTATGGTTTGTATCTTGGGCATGATTTTGGTGTTGTTTAGAGTCCACTAATGAGTGAGTACATCCCCTACTCATCTTTCTGGCTTTGTGATACCTCGCCCAGGAGGATATTCTCTAAATCCATCCATTTGCCTCCAAATTTTAGGATATCATGTTTTCTTACTGCTGAGTAATACACCATTGTATAGATGTACCACAGTTTGTTAATCCATTCTTCAGTTGAGGAGTATCTAGGTTGTTTCCAGATTCTTGCTATTACAAATAATGCTGCTATTAACATAGTTGAGCTAAGGCCTTTGGAATGTGACTGTGCATCTTTAGGATATATGCCCAGTACTGGTATTGCTGGGTCCTTGGGGAGATTGATTCTCAATTTTCTGAGAAACCACCATACTGGATTCCAGAGTGGCTGAACAAGCTTACACTCCCACCAACCATGGAGGAGTGTTCCCCTTGTTCTGCACCCTCTCCTGCATAGGCTGTCATCTGTGTCTTTTATCTTAGCCAATCTGACAGGTGTCATGTGGTACCTCAAAGTTGTTTTGATTTGCATTTCTCTGATGGCTAAGGATGATGAGCATTTTTTCAAGTGCCTCTAAGTCATTCTCAATTCTTGTGCTGAGAATTCTCTTTTTAGATCTTAACCCCATTTTTTTTATTGGGTTATTCAAGGTTTTGGACTCTAGATTCTTGAGTTCTTTATGTATCTTAGAGTTCAGTCCTCTATCACTTGTAGGTTTGGTGAAAATTATTTCCCATTCTGTAGGCTGTCGCTTTGTCCTATTGGCAGTGTCCTTGGCTTTACAGAAGCTTCTCAGATTCAGGAGATCCCATTTATTGATTGTTGATTTTAGTGTCTGTGCCACTGGTGTTATATTTAGGAAGTGGTCGCCTGTGCCAATTCGTAGAAGTATATTTCACACTTTCTTTTCTATCAAGTTCAAAGTGGCTGGGTTTATGTTGAGGTCTTTGATCCACTTGGATTTGAGTTTAGTGCAGGGTGACAGGCTAGCATCTATTTGCATTTTTCTACACACTTCCATCCAGCTATGCCAACACCATTTTTTAAATATACTATCTTTTTTCCATTGGATATTTCGGGACTCTTTGTTGAAGATCAGGTGTCCTTGGCTTTAGAGAAGGCAGAAATTTAGAAAGCAATAAAATAGAACTAATATTTCTACTGTTAGGTGTGAGTACAGAAAAAAGACCATAAAAATTAGATGAGAAGACTTTGGGTATGGAATCTTGGAAAACTGAAAACATAGGGGGGCAATCAAAGAATGAATATACAAAGAGAGCCTCAAAATAATAGAGTTTATTTTTGCAGCCCGTTGTTGCTTTTCAGAACTTGAGGCTAAGACCACATGTTACTGAGATACTACACATTTCAGACACTGTACTGGAGAATTATAGGTGGAAATGACCTGGAAATTTCCTCACTGAACACAAACTTTCAGAGTATAAGAAGGTCAGAATATAAGAAGGTGATATGGAAGCTGTCAAGTGAAAAAAACCATCAATAGTCTCACCCAACTATATCATATGAACCAGAACAATGACTGGAACAAAAAAATATATTCCTAATTGTATTATAGCACCACTATTATCACAGAAAAATATCACCACTATTATCACAGAAAACATAAAGCTACCTAATTAGTCCTAATACCATACCAGTGGGAGGCAATTTATGTCTGGCAAAATATAATCTTTGCCAACTATCAATGACTGAAGTAGTCATACACCCTGGAGTAGAAACCACAACTCCCATTTTCTGAAACCTAAATAATTTGTAACTATATCCTAAATATTTATTCTTATATGCATATATAAGTATAATTCTCACCACTCTTCAAAGATAATTCCTTTTTCAGAAATCAGAGACTACTACATAGTTTCATAACTGATCATGATACAAAGAACAAATGGTCACTGGATCCCAAGTGCCTGGATTCCACACACCAAGTGTATCATCTTCATTGCAACTCTTGGACCTAATGCTAATGGAATATCATGGAAGTGGCAGGATAAAAATATTAAGAGACATGATTGGAAGTATTATTATTGCAGTCTTCTGGATATAATAATAATGTTATGTTGATAGCATCTCAACATATATGCTACAGTTGATTTTTATTTGCTGGATTGAAACAGGGATCCAACATAGGGATCTTTATTGGGCTTTTACTTCCTCATCATTGTCTCTTATTGGGGAACAAAGGCACAAATTCAATGCCTAGAGGCAGAATTAAACCAGAGACTACAAAGAAATGTTGCTCACTGGCTTGCTTCTAGACTTGTGTTTAACTACCTTTCCTAAGCATTTCAGGTCCACCTGCCTAGGAATGGTAGTGTCCAAAGTGCATTGGGCTCTGTTTCATCAATTAGCAATTGAGAAGTTTTCTCTATAGACATGACCATATGAAAATATGATGCAGAAAATTGTTCTGTTCTGGTTCTCTATTTCCAAGTGTGTCAGGATGACAACCAGGATTAGTTAGGATGACAACCAGTTTGGCTGCAAAAACTAGACACAATTAATGATAATAGCAATCAAAATGACAAAAGGGATAAAAGAATTTTCACATGTCTCTTTCTCTAGAAGAACCTCTTCTGAGAAAGGAATAATTAATTTTCTCAAAGAAACCACTGGATAAAAAACCCAATTCCCAGTAGTCTAGCCTGGGATAAACAATAAAATAATGAATTGCAAACTAAAAGAAAAAAAAACAACTATGGAAACATTGGAGTTTGACAAAAATCTGTTTATCTAGGATAAGGAATATTGAACATATTTAGATTCAAAAAATAAGAAAACTAAAAAGAAGAGATGGTGAACATTTTGTGATATGTGGAACTGGGAAAAGGAGTATATTTTGGCACAGCAGAGAAACAGTCCATTGCAAAAGAGAAAGAGTTAAGATTTAGAAAGAGATTATAGTTCTAACACATCACACATATGATATTTTCCATTTTATCATCTGTTAGAAGTATGCATAACTAATAATATAAAACTCCAGTAATAAGATATTAATTTGCAATTGTTTTAGAGGAGTCATTCACATATTTTATATCTGAATTTTATTAAAATATGGAAGCTAAAATTCTTACGTAAATATTTTTTTCATTTAACGTATTTTTGTTTAATTTTTAAGGAGTTTTTGAAAGTAAATATTTCCTCAAACTTGTAACATTATATTTCTTTTCTTAAATAGAGAGTGATTATATTTAAATTTCATTGTACTTAATGTGTTTATATACCTCTGAGTAAAGGTCATATATGCAAATTTTACTGTGGCATTATAACATGTTTGTATGATTCATAAGCAGGGAATTTTTAAAAGTTTACACAGGAAAGATATTGAAATGTGTTCTGATGGAATAAGAAAGTCAGCATAATTTAGTAATAGTATTTTACCTAAAAATATATTTTAAAAACATTCTTGCCATCTACTGTTTGTTTTCTCGAAATTAAATAGGATACTCTATCAATTTTGAAAGTATCTTCTCACATAATATTTGTTCTTCACAAGACTATTACAATCAAAAAGCATTTCTAAAAGTTCTCAAATTTTACTTGAAAAAATATAAAACATGTCCTCTTTCTGGTAATAAATATACGTGAAAAGATTGCGTTGAAATACTATGCATCTATAGGAAAGAAGATTATTTTATTTTGAAGCAGTTTCCTTTTTACACGTATTTAGATATTTATTTCTAATAATTGCCTGGATCTTTTTATTTATTGAATGTCTGGCAATTTATTATTGCTAATGATTCTCAGATACAACATTCATAGCATGAAAAAAATTGCTGACCTCAGCCAAAACAATTAATTTTATTTATTGAAAGATTGTTTTTAAAGTGTGTATACATTTAGTTGAGAAATACTACCAAAAAAGTAAACTAGAATAAAGTATTAATATTGAAGATTATGCTATTATAGCCATTTTATCCTGTTGTAGCATATTCTGCTTTGATCCAACAAGGGTCAATAACTCATTTATATACTACAATATTACATAGAAAAGGGAAATATTAATTTTCCTTTACAGAATAAGTACTTTTAGAAAATAGAAAAGTAACACCAAAAACATAGCTACTGTATACAAAAGACCAAATTTTAAAATAATAATTGACTGATATCATTTGTTAATTTGTATAGAAATCTATAGATCATAATATGTAGGATGAGTATATGTTATTTCAAAATAGGACTTACTATCTTTTAAATGTGGTGCTTGGGATTTAACTCAAATCCTTATATATGCTAGGCCGGTGTTTTATATTGAATTACATTCTAAGCCCATCTTTTTCATAAAATTGTTTTAAATAAACCTTCTCACAGAAAGAGCAAGATATACTTTATCATTTCTAAGACCAATAAAATAAGTTTGTCAAATGAATATTTGCAATATATATAGTTCCTGTGAAAACTTTGACAGGACATTTTGAGTAAATTTTATATTAGAAAATGAGTTCTTAAATATCTAATCACTCATTGTTTTTATAATTTCAAAAATACATAAGAAAAAAACTTATTCATATCTAATTTTTGAAGGATCCATACTCAGTTTTATATTCAAAAAATATTTACATCTTCATACTATGTTTTGAAGTTGTTTTATACCTGTTTTACTCACATTAGATGCAAGGAATAATAAAGGCATGAAAGTAAGGCATTTTAAATGGAGGTAATACTGTCATTGTTATCACAACTCAATAGATTTAAAATGATTCAGTCTAGAACATTTCATATATAGGCCTTTTGAGACAATAGAACAACCACTAGAAATATATTTGAATAATGTGTGAGGAAGGCTACTTCCTAAGAACAAAGTTATCTCCCAGAAAAACAAAGCCTAGAAAACTAAACTAGGTTCTCACAAAGTATTGTTCACTGTGTCTTATACAATTTTAAATAAAGTTTGGCATCTGTATTGAGCCACATATCTTTAAATGACTCTTTAATTATTATGTCAGTGTGAGAGGACCTGTTGTGGCAAGAGGATAAATTCTTAAATGACTTGCTTTTGTAAAATTGTGTGTAGTGTTTGTATGTTTTTGTCTGATTTGTGTGTGCTGTGTGTTACTTGAATGTGTGTGTATGTGTACTTGGGTACACATGGTAAAGTTCAATTACTGAAAAGGCATGAACAGGAAGTATAAATATAGCAGTCTTTAGGTGATCGTACATTTGAATGCACAAGATTGCCGCATTATTATGATTAGGAAGTTGGAACTGAGAAGTTGTGTAGGCTGTTGTATAATACTCATTAGTGTGGTCACATTGAAACTTGTGAGACTCAGAATTGGAACAAAATGGGGAGTGTATGAGGAAACTATTTTATAAATGCACATAAAATACTCTGAGTACTCTCTCAGTTTTGCTGAAAGGAACTTGAAAAATTGGAATCTTTTACAAAAGATGGTTGTTGGATCACAATACATGTTGTTGCTTACATTGACTCTTGAAAGGCGCAAATCTATTACATTTGTGTTTTATGTTTTAATATCTTACAACATTTAAAATACGGCAATTATTTAAAATAGTTTTATAAGTCCAAATTTTTTTATGAATCAGCAAGAATTATAACAAAAACTAATTTCTCCAAATGTTACAAACAGATATTGCATGCTTTAGAATGACCTCTGTGTTCATAATAAAAATGTAGAATAATACATTAACTAGGTACATTTATAGACTTTGAAATATAAAAGACTGCAGTGTTGTTTGAATGAATACTGTTAAAATTTTTAACTTAGATTCTAGTAGCTATTTATGTTATTAAAATTAAAGTAGCAAGTACAAGTTGACATTTTAGTTTTGAAATATTGTTAAAGTAGAAAGCTTAAGCTTTGATTTATCTTTTCTCAGAAATTGGAATTTTATAAAAAGGCATTTTTATATCTATAAAATGTTATAATTTTTGCAATTATAGGTATGTCATAAATTATGCAGAATGTTACTTCATTACAGTTCAATGCAACATGGTACTTTCCTCCCTCCGTAAAAAAAGAGAACCAAAAAATATTCTCTCTCTCTCTCTCTCTCTCTCTCTCTCTCTTTCTCTTTCTCTCATGTGTGTATGTGTATGTGTGTGTGTGTGTGTATTTATATAATATAGACAAACCAAATAACAAAACAATTTTTTTCTTTGGTATAAAAATCAGGCTTTCCCCAACAGACTTGATACTGGCCTTTTAAACCATCTTGTCAAAATGAATTTTCCTCTCAAGACTTCCCCTTCCTACTTTCAATCCATGCAACCCCACTTTTCTGCAGCCTACCTCCAGATCATCCTTTGGGGATACTGCATGGAACATATAGATTCTTCTACCCCACCGCCTGCTCCACATCATTCTTTCTCCCTTAGTTTGCTGCTAGCAAATATGTGCTTTCTTTGGACGCTGACAAGGTAGGAACTAGCTCAAAAAGTCCCTGCCATGGGGAACCAGACTGAGAAGAGGATCCACAGTGTTCTCTCCAGACCAATTAAGTCAATCAGATTGAGATTCTGCACAGGAAGATAAATGACAGTGTCAATATCCCCAGTAATGGGTTTGAGAAGCCCCTCAAGGGCTGAAAACATGGACTGAGATGTCTTGGGCCATGGACCAGAGATCACATGGCTGGTGTCTGGAAACTACTGGTTCTCCATCCCTGAAGACTGTCTCCTCCCTGTTGGACTACCCTGCCTGAAGGCCTCTCCAGTTTGTAGAAGTTAGAGGGACTAGGCCCCAGGGGTGCAGCAGGGGTTTGTGCCTTAAGTAGGGGCTACAGTGATGGACCAGTTGTAGACCCCCCCCAAAAAAACGATAAAAACTATGCGATTGAGTCCACCTTGCTCTGCTTGGAGTCCACAGGGAGACTATAATCTCCAAATTTTTTACTCCTATTCCCCAGAAGGGCCCTTGTGTTCACTGTGCTGTAGTTAGCAAGTTATATGTCTGAGCCATAGACTGATCAGCATGAAATTAATGTAAGCTTCTGTGTGTTTCTTTGGAACTTTAGGACTGCTGGTCTATATCTTGGTCCAAATACTTAAATGAAGTTCATGAACAGTGGGCAGCAGTGCTTTATTTGGTGGCAAGGTGTACTCTAAAATATCTCAGAATGGTAATTGTGACTCCTACCAGTACCTCTGTGAAAAAGGTAAACTCTTCATTAAGCTAGACTAGAAGATGGGTAGAACTAGCCAGCCACCCTAACTAAGCTTTAAATATTACTCACACTTTAGCAGGTTAAGTGTGTGGTCAGAGAAAAATAGTGGAAGCTAGGTGGAGTCAACTACCATATTCAAGCCTTTAATCATAGCCACACCTTGGAATATTAAAAGTGTAGTCAGAACTGAGAAAAGAGATCTAGAGTAAAGACAGATTTCAAATATAAAACCTCTAAATGGTTTACAATATGTTTAAAAATATACATAGGCTTGAGAGAATTAAAAAGTAAAAAGGATTGAGAAAGTTCTCAAAAAAAGAAATAGAATAAAAAATAATAGACCACATAAAGATAGAAATTACAAGGAATATCTGGATACTATATGGTATTGTCTTATTTTTTAAGTTTTCTTGACTACAAAGAATTTAATAAGAGCTGCTGAAACATTTGGTTATAAATACTGCTGGCTTAATCTAACTTATGTATTTGGTAAATGAGTTGATTATAACATTGAAATAAAAGATATGCTACTTTGGAGAAGAGGTTTTCTTTTTATTTCTACAGAAATTGAGAGACTGTGGATTTATTTCTGTTTACAGAAAATAAGGTTTTATCAAGGAAGTCCCCCTGAAGAGTGTCCAATGAAAATGGATGGCCCAAATGATCCATCATTTCAAAGCACCTCTGTTGCAGTTTGTTTTGCTCTCTGCATCCAAATCAACTTTAAGGAGACTGGCTGAGATGAACCAGGCTTACAGACTACTCCACTAAAGACTTGTCCATAATCTTAAATTTTTCTTTGGGAGTGCCTGAACCCCCATTCAGCAGGAAGTAGCCTAGAGAACTATACCCACATTCCCAAAATAGAAATTATGGATGTTTTTCTTTGTTTACAGTATTGGTTACAAGTTGTTATAAATAATGGTGAAAAAAACTATACAAAGGCAATTATAATTGTTATAGACAATGGTGAATAAAGCTATTAAAAGGTAGGTAGAATTGGGGTACTTGTTTTAAAAAGACCAAATGGGCGAAATGCTGTAGGATTATGTTCTAATACATTGTAAATATTTGTCCCTATTACTGTTTTAATAGAATATTGATTGCCCTGAAGGCACATAGACAGTATGAAAACTCTGGGAAGAGGAAGAGTCAGCAGAAGCAGAAGAAAGAAGACCAGGATGCTGCTCTGAGAAAAAGTATTAAGCCACTTGGCTAATCAGGGGTTAGTCTGCAAGTTATATACCTAAGTCATAGGCCAATCAGCATAAAATTAATGTAAGTTTCTGCTTGTTTCTTTGGAATTTTGGGACTGCTGGTCCAGATCTTGAGGCTAGCCCAGGCCAGAAACTTCTTAAACACTCCTGTTCTGGAATTACACAAGAATGTATTAAACTGAGAAGCCAGAGACCTGCTGGGGCCTCTGGAGCCCCTCACATTATAGTGTTTCCTCTTGGTTTGTTCTTGTGTTATTTGATTTTGTCTTTTTTATTTGGTAAGTAGAAGAGGCCTTCATGTGCCTTTATGTTATGGTTGGTGTCTCAACTTACTGTAAGACACTGGCAAACACTTGGTTGTCCTACCTGGTGGAGTTGCTTGGGAGGAGCCATACTTATTTTTTATTAGTAGTAATTTATTTTTTATGAATATAGTCATATTTTTTTATCCATGTATATCCTTGTTCGAGCTTCCTTTCTCCTCCCACCTCTTCCAGTCACTCTTCTCCACATTTCTTTATCACTTCCCCAGCAAGAGCAGGAGGTCCCAAGGTCCCAATAAGGCTTAGTTCAACATCCCCTCCTGGCAGAACCAGTTTCTTCACCTGGAGGAGCCATATTTCATGGGGCACATTTTGGTTGCCCTTGTCCTTATGGAATAAAGAAGTTACCAGATAGAGAAGAATTGTTAGCCACAGAATTCTGGGAAAATGAAAAGGAAGAGTGTCTTAGATCTTTCCTTATCTGTACTGTGGCTTCCCCAGGGCACATGTAAGTTCCTAGATTGTGCTGGGCTATAGCCCAGAGAGTAACTCCAGCATTCTCAGTGAACTAAAGCTGAGTGGTAGAAGGTAGAAATTTTGCTTTAATTGTAAAATAAAGTATGCAATATAAAAAAAGTGATTTGGTACATCATTTCCTGTATATAACTTCTTAACCTTTTTTTGTATAAATGGAAATTTTTCTTAAAATAAAACTGAAAAACCTGTAAACAAAACTTTTGCAGAAAAGATGTGGGTAAGAAGAATAAATTATATCAGCATTGCTGTCCTCCCTTGACACATAAGTTAAAAGCTGATAAAAAAAAATCTGTGAGGACTTTATCTTTTTGTTCTAAATTTTTCTCCATTAAAAATGTTTCTCACCATTTGCTTCTAAGATTTCATTGTCTTGATATTTTAGTATATTTTTCAGTCTGGGGCATTTTCAATGTCTGCCAGCCTCTTTTATTTACTCTGCTCTTTAATTTGGGAAAATCTTTAACAGTTTCAATATTTGATCTTTTAACATCTCTTAGAGTTCATATCTTTAAAATGTTTAAACTGAAACATGTCAACGACATCCTTATCTTTTTTTCACAAATAGCTATTCAGCTATACATAGTTTAGTTTTTCAGTATGACTTATTAATTTGCATTATGTTCATTTGTACCTGAATTGAACTGTGAGTTCTTACTGAGACAAAGTTTATTTAAAAGATAGGATCGTTTCTAGAACAGTGACAATTCTCTCTCTCTCTATCTCTCCTTCCCTCCCACTCTCTCTCCTTTTCAAAGCTCCTGAGAGTGTGATTAAAATATAATGATCAATTCTTAATGGTGTTAAGAAAACATAAGGTTGCTTGATTTGAGCTTAACACCATTATTTTTTCATGCCATGTGCATAGTATTGTCAATGCAGAGAAGAAAAAGACAGTTCTTCTTAGAACTTACAGTTTAGAAATGGAGACTTTCAGGTAAATAAATTTAATAAAGTTGTTAAGGGGCATAAGAAAATATGAGATATAGTAGTAATTCACAGAAAATAGTGAATTCTTGTTAGGAAGGTGCAGCATGTTATGACATTTCAGCAGCAAAGGAAACTGAGATAGTTATTCAACAGGCAACAGCACAGTAAAGAAGGCCAGACAAAAGGCTAATCCATCTCTGAGTAATTTAGAAGTACCTGTAACATATTTTATTCTGGCATGAAGCAATACTGGCCACTAATGACAAATATGTCCTTATGGAGATCACTGAAAATATATCATGGCTTTGGGGAGCTAATTTTTTTTCTATATTTGTGACCTGATTTCTTTTCGTGTACAAATATATTTTATCTGAGACTTATAGAGTACAATAAATAGATGAAAATTTACAATGCATAATGGAAATGATTTTTAATATTTTTTCTTCCAGGGAGTTTATATTTAAGTATAGTAAAAAATACCAGTAATTGTTTTGTTCCCAAAGTTAGATTTTTCAAACATGACAGAGTAATGTGAGCCTTCTGGCAAATATAGTACCATTTAAAGTAAGACTAATAAAGTCAACTTTCAGTACTATCTCTTTGATGTTTTCACTTAAATGAAAATGTAAAGATTATGGAAATATTACATATTGATGTTATTTTTCATTTGGTAAGGAAAAAAGAGTCTATAGATATAATAATAATTTTGGTAGATCTTATCTAAATGTTAAGTAGAAAAGTATAACTACAAAAACAAGTCCAGGTTTGATGCTTAAAGAGCAAAGAGAATGTTATTTTAATTTTTGCCTGAAAAAAGGCTTTAAAGATTTTGTAGTGTTTCTAGGCTTAAAAATAACAGTTCTGCCTTTAGATATTTAAATGATGTTTGGGGATAATTTCTTGAGCAAAAAAAACTTGTTTGCCAGACTTTAATTCTTTGTTGCCATCTGTTGGCTTTCTGAGAAATTTAAAACTGCATTCTAATAATTAGGAGAACAAAGCTTGAAGAGAGCTAAATTGAATTTTAGGGGTAATCTAGTTCAAAACATAGCTTTCCTATTCAATCATTAACAAATTTAAAATACTTGAAGAAACTCAGTCATAATATCGCAGAAACACAATTTGTATAAATGATGCATTTTAGGGTAGTTATTGTTAACTCTTCTGCATTTTAAATTCTTTTTACTGTTTTTTTTTTTTGATAAATACAAAATAAAGAAAAAAAAATAAATGATGCATTTTCAGGATATTGATGACAGGGGCATCTATTTTTAAAAAAATAAATCAGATATCCCACAGATCCCTTGTCCAGAGCAGAGTAAGAGGTGAGTGTACCCAAACTGCTAGGCCAAGACCTCCTCTCCAAAGCCTGGAACACATTCCCAGTTCCATACCCACACCCAGCCCTGCCCTAAACCAAACAAAGCTGGGAGCCCCTCTCAGGAATTCCCAAGAAACAAACAGCAGGAGAGACATTTCATGGCTAAACTCTGCCTCCAAAGCAAGCTGTGCCATTACATATGGATATCTGGAGATCATGCTGAGCCTTTGCCCAAAACAGAATAAAAGCTGGGAGACCCCCATGCCCAACACAAATGTCATCAAATAGGATAAAATGAACTGATCCTGAAGCACCCAGAAGAGCAAAAAGTATATAAACACACATTATCAAGAAATATCCATATAGCTTCTGACATTTATGGTATTTGTTGTACTAATTTTTTTTCTAATCCATTGTCTATACTTAGGAAATGATTACAAAAAATGTACACACACAGAAACACAAAGCAATGATTGTTTTTATGTTGTGTTAAAAATTTTGCTATGAGGTATTATAAAAATTCAGTCTTTTGGGTTTTAAAGATATTTTCACAAAGTTATATTACCACAAGTGTTCAGGCCAAAGCCAAATCCTGAAGACAATTGATTCATTAATAATTCTAACCCTAAGTACTTTCGATGTATTTGCCAATACTTTCATATGTACTTTGAAATTAGGTATGTATGCAAACACACACACAAACAAACACACAGAGAGAAAGAAAGAGAGAGGAACATTCATAGAAATTCATAGGAACAAATATCCCGAAAGATCAAAAGGGGAAACATATGCAAGGAAACATGCAGTAGAAGAGTTACATGACCAAGATGTGTTGAAATTTATACTTAAGGCTCGAGAAACCTCCAGGAAGAAGCGATAAAGAAATTGTAAGAGCCAGAGTTCCTTGAAGATTGTTTTTAAAAAAAAAGTATTCAGAACACAGCAGGTCCATTATGTTAAGAATTTACAAAAGCTGTAGTTGACAATACAAAACCACCACAGATTCTAGACAGTCAGTATTCAAGCCTTGACAAGGAATGTGTTCTTCAGGTCCCACACCTTTTTTGAGAAGTTATCAGAATTTGGAGGAAGAAAAATTTAGTTTTATTGAGAAGTATAGCCCATGACAGAATATTCAGGAGCTAGTGAATAGACCTCCATATTTTGTAACTTTATGTTAAATATTCAAGAATGATTAACCCAAATCAATATATGTATCAGGGTATGCATTTTCTTTTTATTACTGTGATAAAATACATGACAAAAAGTAACTTGGGAAAGAAAGGGTTCATTTAGATAATATGTTACAGTCCGTCATTAGAAGAATTCAATGCATGAATTATGCATTAAATTAGAGAATATGGAGGAATGTTATTGACTGGAGTGGTCGCCATCTTGCTTAGCTTGTATTTTTATATAACTCACAAATACCTATTTACTAGTGGTACCATCCACAGTAGAGAAAATCAATCACTAATCAAGAAAATATTGCAGTCTAAAATGCAAGCCAATCTGATGGAAACATTTTTTCAATCAAGGGTTTCTTTTTCCTAGATGATCTTAACTTAAATGAAGTTGTCTAGTAAACAAAAGCAAAAACAAAAAAGCAAGCAAAAACATGAACACAATAAGCTTGTATGTTTTATATAATGAGAATACACTTAAAATATATGTCTTAGCAATTTTCTTTTCATAGGAAGGTTTGTTTATTTCATTGTTGTTACTGGAGATTTTTTTTTTTACAATTAGTTTTGAATATATTCATCCCTCTGCCACCTGCTCACAGATCCATTCCCCCTTCCCTAACTACTCTAATGTGTATCTTTTGTTATTTTTTAGCCTTTCCTGTTGTATTTGTGCTGAACATGTATCCTAGATTGTGTTATCATTCATAGAGTTGTAACAGGCATATCAACTGCTTTTTTTCCTAAAGAAAACTGACTCTTACTTTCCCAGCAGCTATCAAATGTCAATAACTTCTTCACTAAGGTAAAACTCTGTGTCTGCACCCAAATTTTGACTTTAGTTTGCAATGAATGGTCTTGTGAATGATGTTGAAATCACTGTGAATTCATATATGGAACTACCCTGTTGTATCAGAATGCGAGTCATCTACTACCTTTGGTGAAAGACCCTCAGAGACCCTGACCCAGGAACCGACAGCAGACCACTGGATGCAAGAAGCAAGAGGTTCTTTATTGCTTACACAGGTGTCTGTGGGTGATCAGCAGCTTCTGCTAACTGAGCGCACCAGGCACAAAAGGCAGTCCCCTTTTATAGGGAAAATGGGGGTTTTATCAAGCTTAAGCATAGCGACATAAACCATGAACAAAGTTCAGCTAAGGGGTAAGGTTGTAAATCATATACAAAGTTCAGCTAAGGGGCGGCAAGGTTGTTTGTTCTGAAGGGGTCCTGGAAAAACCATGAACATCTGGTTTGGGTTAAGATTAAACACTCCCAGCAATTTCCGCTCTCCTGTTGCCTTTCTTACCTTTTCCAGATGGCCTCCAACTGGAAGTTCCTGGATTTATTGGAGACTTGCCCTCAGATTGCCTCTTGCTAACTGGCCTAATGGAGAATTTACACTGGTCAGACTGTTTTAGTGTCGGGATCTTTCATTGGCTCTTTCCACTCCCTCTTCCACAACAGTTCTGAGCCTTAGTTGAAGAAGTTATGATATATATGTCCCACTTAAGCTAAAAAATTCAAGTCTCTTCCTTTTTTCACTTTTCTTTATGAATTTTTGTTTTAACAATTATCTTCTATAAATAGAAGCTTCTTTGATAGAGTTTGATTGATCTATTAAGGGCATGATAATAAGTCATTTGGAGTCAATTTAATACTGTGTATATGTAGTATAATAATTTTAGTATTTTTTCCCCTAAGAACTATACATGAATGGTCTAGATGTAGGTTCTTAGACATAATAATGTTGTCAGTTATATGATAAAGCCAAAAACATAAGGTTTATTATTTCCCTGATCTTTATGCCACTGTTACCTTAGCAGCAACGTTTTGCCAAGTCAATCATTATTAGATTTCACAAGAACATAGATGGATAAAAATCATGATCAATTTTCTACTTCAATAGGTTGTAAACCATTTTTCAGAATAATAAAAGCTTGACAGTAGTAATAAAGATTTTATGTCAATAGCAATTTTATTTCACCATTTTCTAGGATGCAAGTATGTGGTCACCTCATCAATAGAGTTGCATTTTCAAGTTATTTTGGGTAAGCAGGTACACTGGTAATAGACGCTAATTACTGAGAGTTTTTAAGACCTCATGGTTTAGCAAATAAAAAAAAGTAATTGGTTTCTTATTGAGTTTATATTTATAGCCTATGATACATAGTAGGTGTTAGTCTATTATATAGTAACCCCATTTTAACTCCATCTATATATGTGTGCAGATATACTTTATAGAGCTTCTAAACAGCATATGTTTTAATTAAGGTTTCTATTGCTGTGAAGTGTCACCATGCCCACAGAAATATTTACAAATGTAAAAAAAATTTAATTGGGTGGCTAATATTTTCAAAGATTTAGTCCATTATCATCATGGTATGACATGATGACATATAGGCAGATATGGTGATGGAGAAGGAACTGAGAGTTCTATATATTGACCCAGAGCCAAGAAGAAGTAGTCTGAGACACTTGGAATATCTTGAGCATAGGAGGCCTCAAATTCCACTTTTACATTGACAAACTTTCTCCAAAAAGGCCATGCTTATTCCAACAATTATGGTAGCTTACATAAAGTTGTGAAAACCCCTACTGTAACACACTTCCTTCAACAAGACCATACCCACCCTGCCAAAACCACACCTCTTAATAGAGCCACTCTTAATGAGTTTATGGAGGCCAATTACATTCAAACTACTGCATTCTTCTTCCAGGCCCCCATAATCATGTAACAATATTGCAATGCCAAATGAATTAAGTCTCTCTTCAAAAGTCTGCATGTTCTATCACAATCTCAAAATCTCTTAAAGATAAAAGTTTAAAGTCTTTTCAAGATTCACGCAGTCTCTTAAATATAATTGCCTAAAAAATCAAAATCAACAAAATAGATCACGTATTTCCAGGATATCCATTACCTTTTCTAAACATAGGGAAGGGAGCATAGTGAGGAAATAGTAGACCAAAGCAATATCAAAAACCAGCTGGGTAAACTCCACTCACTGTATCTTCATGTGTGTTATCAAAACACTTTTCAAATGTCTACCTTTTTCTTTTTCTTTGTTGACTGCAATTTCCTTTTTCTCTTTTGCTATTTACATTCTATGTTAGCAACTTTCCTTAGCAGCTGTCCCATGGCTATGACTTCTCCAAAATCTTGTGCTCTCTAAGACAATCTAAGCTACAATTTCACAGCTTCACAAAATGGCTTTTCTAGGCTTCCATTCTAGAATACCTGACACATAACTGGCCTAAGTAGCTTTTCTTAGTTGTGAAAGAATATTGAATAAACCCTTTCTTCTATCTTGAAATCCAAAATCACATGGCTGAAGTTGCCAAATTCTACTGTTTACTTGCTAGAACATGACCCTCTCATTAAGTTACAAGTTCATTAACATTTTATGTTTATTTTTTACTCCTAAATTTGCCTGTCCTGAAACTGGACCTTTAGACCAGGCTGACCTCAAAGTCAAAATCTGCCTGTCTCTTCTTTTGCATCCTATTGATTTCTTAACCCACACTACTAAAGACAGAATTTCTTTAAACAAAAGCACAGTAAGGCCTAATACAAAATATCTCACTCCTGGCACCAACTCCTGTCTTAGCTGGAATTTCTATTGTTGTGAAGAGACACTATTATCACTGTTGGTTTTTCGTGTGAGAATAGAATCTTAACACTGGGAATACCACACTAGAGTTTATTAGCAGGGAAACAGAGATGCAGGAAAAGTGAAAGAGAAAAGGGAGGAATCTTGTGTGAGCATTTTTTTAAAGAGGGCGTGTGGGCCCATGTTTGCATAGCCACACTCAGGGGCATAGCCTCAACTCTACCCCATCCCAGGTGAATGCAGCCCTTGGGAATGCTTACATTTCACCCTTTGATATGATATATGTATATATAAACCTGGGTTTATGGGAGGGGGTAATGGACATAGTGGACATGTTTGTTGTAATCCCTGCATGGCTACTTCTGGCTGACACATGGACAGAGATATCTGCTGGATTCTTCAGCTCATCTTCTAGAGTCCAGGGGCTTGAGTCATAGGGCCATGAATTTTGTTTCCTGGTGCTCGGGGGTAAAAATATGAATTAGTGATAGAACTTTGGAAGTGACAGATGAAGAGGAGAAGAACAAGAGAAAGAAGCTTGGGGAAGTGGGGGCTTCATCTATTTTTAAATAAACCATGAGGTATCTGCATTGTGTGTTTTTTCCACTAAGGGATTCTATTGTCTACTGCCTGCATATTAAGTAAGGTCTGTGAACCCTTACTAGGTCTGGAAAAGGGAAGGGATTAAAGTGTCCTGTATTTTGCTTACCTGGACTCCCTTACGCTTTTTTTTTTTTTTTTTTTTGGCTTTGGGTATGGGGGTGGAAAATTGTCTTTGTTTTACCTGCAATGCATTCTAAATCCACAGGAGGCAACAGCTGTGACTGAAAGGTTGAAAGATCTTTGTTTACCTGTTAACAGTTGTAAGGTGCTTCTAGGTTTTCTTTTAGTCCACAGCAGACTGCCTGAGGCTTTCTGTGTTTACTAGATACCAATCTGGGCTTCTGCTCTGGGATCTGCAATGATAGCTAAGACAAGACTGAAGCTGATTTCTTCTATGATTTTGGGTCATGCCTGGCTACTTTGAGGCAGGGGAGGAATAAAAGGTTTAAGGTTAGACAAATGAACTCAATGTGGGAAGCCTTCAAGTTTTGCAGCTATGGGAGTTGTCAGAATTACTTTATGTGGTCGTGTCCACTTTGGGGTGAGGGAAGAAGGCCTTTGGCCTGGAGGGGAGAGTAGGACTTGATCTCTAATGTTAATTTGAGGTAGACATGATAAATCACAGTACAGTTTGGGGTGGGAGTTATCCACAAAATCTCACAGAAGGGACTAAAGATGATGGAGGAGGGGGAAGCAGATTGTCAGGAAGGGGTGAAGATTTAGTGGACACTCCCTGGGGTAGGACAGGCCTTCTACACAGAAGTTAAAAGGGTGAGATATTTAAAGGTTTTTCGGGGAGAGCTCAAATCTTGAAAAGGACTAAAGGTACTTTACCCTGTCTAAATTAAGTTCTTGTGACATTTTAACAAGGATTTCTTTTAAGGAAAGTTTAGTCCATTCCATCTTGCCTGATGACTGCAGATGGTAAGGAATATGAAAGTGCCAAGGAATATTGAGAGCCCTGAATAATCTTTGAGAAACTTGTGAGGTAAACTCAGGATCATTGTCAGATTGAAGAGAAGCAGGAATTTTAAACCAGGGAATTATTTCTCAAAGAAGAATGTCAGAAACTTTTTGAGCCTTTTTAATACTGGAAGGATATGCCTCTGCCCAACCAGAAAATGTATCTACAAGAACTAGGAGATATTTGACCCTTGTGACTGGAGACATTTGGGAGAAGTCTAACTGCTAGCTTTCAAGGATGGACCCCCTGGCCTGGTGGATAGGGAAGGAGTTGCTACAGTATTTGAAATTAGGGTCAGACTTCTGACAAATTGCACAAGACACAGTGATAGATTTTAAGAATTGTAGATCTTTAGAGGGCCCATGTTTGCATAGCAATGCAGTAGTTTCTTTTATAAATTGTCTTTGTGACTGTTAAAAATTTTTAATTGAAATATATTCAAGATACTTTCAGGCCATTTTTATAATAAGAAATTTTTAAATTATAAAAATATGCATATTAACATAATTATGAATGCATGCATATTTTTATTTGAAGCAGATTTAAAGAAGGGCATACTTAATCAAAATGTAGCCATACAAATTTTTAATATTTTTTGTTTAGAACTTGTTATTAATATCATATAATCTCAGACAGGTATTAACTCTCGGATAATTAATTTTAAATGATCTTTCTAACTTTCTTTTTGTAAGAATTAGAATCTAGTCTATAGTGATCAGAGAGCTCAGCAAACTTCATTTTTCTATATGTATCAAAACTATACATGATTTTTAAAGTAGTCATTTTGTCTCTATTATTTTTATATAATATATTAATGTTTTGAAGTAAATATAGATATGTGAATTGTTTGTTACTCATATATTTTTGTTAATTAAATTTTAGAGATTATATAGTTAGATGATACATTTAGTCAATCTTAGTATAGTTGTAATTGAATTCTACTTTTCAAGGCCCTGCTGATGTTTACTAGTTTCTATGATTTTCTGAAATTGTTGTGGCCTTATACTGAGGACTCTATCTCTGTTTCTCTTGGATGATTTATAATTTTAAATAAAATATAAAATTAATTTTACTCCAGTCTCCACTTTTTTCAAGTATAGCTATTATTAAAACAAACTTTTACTTCATTCACTTGAAACGTCACTTTTGTCATGACTATGTTGAGAGCATTGTTGTATGTATTTGTTTTGAATTCTAGCATGTCATACTTATCAGAAAAAATAATGTTGCATAGTGGACTTATATAGCATTTGAGGGAAGAACTTTTGACTTGTGTCAATTCAATAAAAATTTTCCAAGGTGAAATGACACTGTAATTGATTTTTGTTGTTTGACAAACTTTATATCTTAGTAGAACAGATTGTTTCATGATCATATTAAACAGATACTTTAGTGTCTATTGTGTACAATTGCATAAATTCCATTTGATTTTATAATAAATCCCAGAGACAGATTTTGGGGAAAATCTGGAATATTAGGGAGACAAGGACCAAACTACAGCCAATTCTCATCTAGCCAATTCCTCAGGCCAAACAGGGTAGGTTTTATCATCACAAGTCTTCATATTGACTAAGTGAGCAGGCAAAGAAAAGAAGTCCTGCCTTTTCATCATCTCTTTTTTCCTGTCTGGTAGGCCTTGATCTCAAAGAAATGCAGATGGATACTCTGCCTCCCTTATACTCAAATTAACAGCATGGACACTCTCTGAACTTCATGAATTGGCACTGTGGGTGTCTCTGTCATCTCATGTTTTTGACTACTTTTTTTACATATATAATCTATCACCATAGTGTACATGTAGGCCATTACTAATTTAACATAGTAAGTGTGAAATGACATGAAGATGATATTTCTGAAACACAAAAACAAAGAGAGGAATGATGTGTCAAGTGGCTTCATACATAATATGAATAATAGAATCATACAGAACATCCTGTAGCATACCTCAGATAATACTCAACTATAGTTATTCTTGTTCTTCCATCCGAAATGCTACTTAAAATGCCCTGCTACACAGCACAAGATCATAGTACTAATTCAACCTTAAAACTGTTCTGTCACTATTTTATATTGTGCTCTTTGTATGTTGTTATTCAATTTTTTGTCAAAAGAGAATTATTCTTAGTTTAAAAATAATGATCATCATTATTATTTGGTATGTCATATTAGTCACTGTAAATGTTTTATAACACATTAAAATATGGGAGAATAATATTCTGAAGAAAATATCAACAACAAAAACACTGACCTTTTTAGACTTCTAATATAGTACATTTCTTCTAGTTTTTCCTGAGTTCATACTCTGAGTAACCCACTGGAAGCAGATGAAATAGACATTCTAAATGCAAAATATTTTGAGGGTCAACTATTAAAAGTCAGTTAATATTATGTCATAAATTTTCATAAACACAAAGCACTAGTTAGCAAAAGAATTTAATCTTCTATTCACTGAAAAAAAGTTAAGGAATGTAACACCTTTTGATTTCATGTAGTACCTAACATGGTTGGAGACTACCTCAGCATTCAGTGAAAATATTAAATAACAAAATATCCTATACACTCACTCTCTCTCACACACACACAAACACACACATGCACACATGCCACAAAATTTAAAAATATGAGATAGTTTGTACTTATAAAGTCATTGTTAAAATTTTAAATGTTTTATTTTTTAATTCAATAACCATATTCATCTCTTTTGTTAGTGTTAGGAATTGAAACTAGGATTTCATGCATGCTAGACAAGCTGCACAACTATCATCTGCATTCAGAGGTTCAAGTTTAGTCTCAGGCAGGTTCCCTAGCTGTTAGTCCAGAGTCAATGAGCTCCCACTAGCTATGATCAGCTTTCTCTGTGGGATTCCCTGTCATGATCTTAACCCTTTTGCATATATAATCCCTCCTCCTCCCTGTCTTTTTCTTGACCAGAAACTCAGTGCCAGAGCTTTTATTATTACTAAGAAGTCTCCTTTTAGTTTGTGAACTGGCAAGCAGGACAGAAAAATCTACCTGCAGGTAATCATAGTGATTGGCTAATTTAATCAAGGACAAGCTATTTCTTCCCCTATGCTGTATAGTTGTATGAGCCATATGGAAACAGACTAAAAAGTATGAAAATAATTTAAAAAGATAACCACGAAATATTCAACCAGCTGACAAAACATTATTTTACTATGAAGTGTTATGGTCCATTGGCTAAAATATTGTGATAGTTTGGATTTAAAATATTAACCAGTTGTCCAGGTTAAAGGCTTAGTCCTCAGCTGGGTAATATTAGGATATGCTGGAAAGTAACAAGTAAGATCTAATGGAACATTTCAGGACTCTAGAGCATTTATTTGAAAATGGATAGTGAAACCCTAGTTCATTCCTCTTCCTCTTCTATTTCTTCCCATGATATAAGCATTCTGATATGACTGACATACTTACCCATCATAGCAAACTATGTCTTCACAGGCTCCAAAGCACAAGGATAATTGACCATTAAACTTAATCTGTAAATAAATGAGACAACAAGAACTTTCTCATAGATTATTTTGGTATATCTTATTGTCTTAGTTACATCTCTATTGCTGTGATAAGGCACAATGACCAAGGCAACTCATAGAAAAAAGTAGGGAGTGCAGTTTTAGAAGTTTAGCATCTATGACCACCATATCAGGGTGCATAGAATCAGGCAGGCATGACCTTGGAGTCCTAATTTAGAGCATATTTCTTGGCCATGAGCAAAAATGAGGCAGAGAGAAAAAAGTGGGACTGTGAAAACATTTTAAGCCCAAAAGCTCACAACCAGTAGTTGACCTCCTCCAAAATGTTTTATCTTCCAGTCTTTCCCAAACAATTGCACAAACTAGGAAACACTTACCCAAATATATGATCCTATGAGGACCATTCTCATTCAAACCATCACTGTCATAGCAATCATTTTAAGGTTTGTAGGTATATCAACTCATTTCTTATTTATAGACTTTTAGTTTTGCAGAAGTAGCTATAAAATTTTGGAATGAGGAAAATAGCATTCTTTAGAACCCTTTAGTTACAGGTTATATACCATGTCACATTGTTCTCACCAATAAAATTTATGTAGAATTTTACTCTGTGGTATTTCCAAGCCAACCACTGTTTATCTTGAAACAGAAATCTAACTTTAATAGTTTTTTCTGTTTTGTCCTGACTAATTGAATATAGACTAAGGAAAATTAGAAATTTTCTTTGCAGATCTTGAGAGTAATGACTGAATATTACCTCCCATAATTGTATTGCCTTGTTACAGCTAAAAGGAATGAATTGTTTTCTTAAGGGACCCTTCGATGTTCACCTAATTTTGTGATTATAAATGCATATTTTTTGTTAATTCCTCTTAACATAAGTTACTAAAAATTTTACCCAAAGTCATCAATTTAAAATAAACAAGCATGAAAATATATTAAAGAAGGATTATTAGAGTAGGAGGATCAGGAAGTCTGTTGTGAGATTGCATGCCATTAAACAAACTCTCAATAACTTGGCTGACTCAAGAAGGCCTAGAAATTCCAACAACAATTGACATCCCAACATATACTGGAAATTTTTCATGAGACTCCCATACCCAGATGAAACATTATAAGTAATAATTACTGAGAGATGGACAATTAGTTTTTTCCCAGGAATATGCTCTGTGATTGGTTTCCCAGTACTGAGTGATCAGTCCTAGAATCATAAAGACAGAATTGTATAAACTCAGCAGGTTTATGCTTATGTTTTTATTTATATTGTTATGTAACAGCAATGGTTAGGAAAAAGAAGAACATGATGTGGGAAGGGGATGGACATGGGAAGAGTAGGAGGAAGGATAACTAAGACCATTTGGCTCTAATCTATGTAGTATCTTTGAACATATTAGAAAGTATATTATTTCTTTGAGATTTTCCTACTCAGAGAGCAAGCTTGGCAACCTGCCAGAACCTCCCTGAAAATTCAATGTAGTATGTTTTCTTAGCTTTTGAATATTTGCACTGGAATTTGTAGCTGAAAGGTTAAGTGTGGATGCCATCTTTTGCTTGTTCTATCTCCCAGATATTCTTATAATAAATAACTGGTATAACATTCAACTGCTTCTCAACTTATATCCCATATAGATATGTTAACAAATTTATTCTAGATAGACACAGTATTTTCTATGAAGGGAATTCTACTGACTATATTTCATTGCTCATATTAAAAATTGCCATAACGACACATTTCAAAATTAAGAATAAATCTCAAGTTCTCTATTTTAGAACCATGTCACCATAGAAGTACTCTACTCTATAATGAAGGAAGCATGTTCTAAATTTTAGAAGTATTCAAAAAATTTCAATGTCATATCTACAAAGAGGTTAAGAACAGATATGCCTAATTGATTATAATATTCTCTGCATAATTATTTCAGATATCAAGAGATGGAATTTATTCCCAATTTGGCAAAATGGAGAAAAGAAAGACTAAGAATCTGGAATTTAAGCAGTCATGCTCCAGGCTTATGGCTCAGTGCATGCAGGTGCCTGGCCTACTGTGGGGCCATGAGCAAAATAGGCACCATGTGGTGCAGCCAATCCTTCCCAGGGGAGCTTCAGTAAGTGCTGATGGAAGCAGCAAATGCAAAGGCAAAAGAGCAGCTCTGTTGGCCAGGCTGTAGTGGCAGTGAGGGTGAAGGCAAGGGTAATGGTGAGGGAGGACCTAGGGCAAGGGCAAAAGCCACACCTTGATGGGCCTAGGTGGGCTTCAGAACAACGTGTTTGCTGGGCAGGACAAGATCTACACCAGCATGAGTCTGTACCAATGTTCTAGAACGTGTTTTCATGACAAGTTCAAATGCCTGAAAAAACTATTAGTTGGACTCTATGGGAAGCTAGGGAAAAAAAAAGAAAAAAGAAATGTTGGTAATGTGAGCCTAAGTGCTGTGAAATCTGATGAGCAGAAGATCAAAAATGCCAAGAGATATCCCCTGGCAATTTTTCCAAACCAAAAATCCAAAACAGTAGATCCTCCAAAAATTCCATATATATGAGCTCATTGAGAATGGGAGGGAAGAAGGCATGGAGATTGATTTCATTTATGGTAAAGAAATGGAAGTGATTGCCACTAAGCACTTCTCCCAGGGAGATTTTGTGGTAGAATACTGTGAAGACCTGATTGAGATCACTGGTGCCAAGAAGTGGGAGGCTCTTTATGCACAAGAGCCCTCCATAGGTTGCTACATGTACTATTTTCAATATCTGAGCAAAACCTACTGTGTGGATGTCACATAGATACAAATAGCCTGGAGAGACTAATCAAATTCAGTGAATGTGGGAATTTCCAAACCAAACTGCATGACATCAGTGGCATGCCTCACCTGATCCTTATGGCTTCCAACAACATTGCAACTGGGGAGGAGCACCTCTATGACTATGGAAATTGCAAGAAGACCTCTACTTGTAAATGAAGATGATCTTACTGTAAACAGCAGTTATAAACATAACATAAGAATTTATATAAAGAGCTGGCAGGCTGTAGTCAATCAAGAAAAGGTTGTTTTGATATATGGTCTTAATCAACCAGCCTTCAATAAATTTCAATGTGCCCTACATCTGCTTGAAGATGTGCAGCTTCATTTATGATGTATTGGAAGGACTTTCCTATCTTTTCTGCACATGATTTGCTAAAGATTTACCATGCTATGAAAATAATGACAGTGGCTAATGTGAGTATCTCTGAAGAGAAATAGATGACTTATTTAGTTTTGAACACATGATGTCAACTTGATTGTTAGCCTCTAAAAAATAACACATGTAACTGTTTTACAAACACCATGCTCTAATGTGAACTCTGAGCATTTTAAAATTGCAGCTTCAAATTTTAAAGAGTGTTTTCTTATATTTGCCACCAATATATCATAGTATTATGATGCCAGGAGCTCTGATTGTTGCATAAACATTAACCTGTATCTTTGCTTCATTCCCTTCACAGAGGGTCAGACACCCAGGGAGGTTAAGTGATTTGCCCAAGGCAAAGTGTTGTGCTAGTAACAGTATTGGGAATTGAACCAGTATTCAAATGATCAGGTAATGTAAAACCTCAATGATAAAGTCCTTTTGTTGTTGCTGGGTTTATTTCTTATTTCACTTCTCTTAGTACTAAGACATAATCTATACTCTTTCCCTTTATGATCTGGTTCAATGTTTGTATCACTCTACTAAATCACTGAGGCTTGTTTTAGATGAAAGAGTTTGGAGACTGTATTTATACAGTCAAAACAAGTGGAACTTAGAGTCAGCTCATCAAGTAGTCTATGAGTCTTTCTCAAAATGACAACAACTGCAACAAATAAGACTAATCACTCTATGAGTAAGGTTCATTTCTTCTGGGAAAGATCACATTTCTACTTCTTTTTCCTGAACTTTACTTTGAGGAGTTATTGTGTTAGAAGAATGATTTCTCTCAATCAGCAGCTCAATAAAAAGGGATTCTATTTTCTGTCAGTTACTGTGATAAAAAGAAGAAATTGGCATGAGTATAGTTCATTGTTATGTGTCAATAATTATTGAGTAAAATAGTCAGTTTGAAATTTTACTAACCTTCCCTCCAGCTACATTGAAAATTTATCTGGAAAACAACCTGGCAATAAAATGAGTGAAAAAATTACTCAAACACAAGCTCAGTCATTTTATTTACTTTCTTTTTTTTTTAAATTTTAGAGAGTTTCTGGCAAGCCTCAAAATCACTATGTAGTAAAGGCTATCCTAGAACTTACAGTAATTTCCCTACAGCTTTCTTTAAGTTCTGAGACATGACAAACCATAATATTGATAAATAATATGCTGTTTTATAAAATTAATTTGACATTTATAATAGTCTTATCATGAATGAAAGACCAAATTTTTATCTATTTTTTTATCTACTTTTACATCTAACTAGTAAGTGGCAAATTACAAAGTACATTGCCTACTTACAAATAATACTACATGCTTTTCATTATACTATGCAACTTAAAATCTTACAAAGGCATCAAATTGGAGCAAGAAGGGAAATTTTTAATTTCTTTTCATTTCATGATTTTTATTGTATAAGTCATGCACTCTATCCAATGATTAATTGCAAATTACCTAAGACTAAGTACAGAATTGCAAAAAGATACACACAGGTAGTTAAGGGGGTATTATGATTTGAATATAAAATAAGCCTCCTGAAGGCTCATATGATAAAAGCTTGGTTCTCAGTGCAGCAGTGTTCAGAGGTGGGAATTTGTAGAACTGTTTACATCACAGAGATTATGAACCGATTAATGAATTCATCTACTAGTAGACTGACAATTCTGTTAAATTATTTAGAAAGAAATTAAAATTTTGTTAGTAAGTTATTGTAGGAAAAATGAGACATTGATAGTATGCCTTATATTCTATGCCCCTTTTAGACAATCATTCATTCTGCTACATGATCACTGTGTGAAGGGCAACCCCCGTTACATGTGCCTACAACTGTGATATTTTGGCTTACTTCCCTTACTATCCTGATTATCATAAGTGAAACTTTTGAAATTGAAGTTCAAATAAATCTCTCCTACTTCAAATTTGCTTCCTTCAAGAGTTTATCATGGCATGGGTAGTTTGATTAGTATTATGTAAAGTGAGAAATGGAAGATAAAATTGTGAGAATATGGAATGATAGGTTAAGGAATTTATTCTTGTGTTCACACATCACTTTCTTTGTAACTGCTCTTTTAAACACTTTAGAAAGAAGAGAAAGAGATAATAACATTTACATTTTCTGTCTTATTAGATATTGCACAAAATACTAGACCTTTATATTGTCAATTATCTTCACTCCTGCTATATAAAATATGCATTATTTTCTGTAGTCAACTTTAATTCTCAAACATTTATACATTTCAGGTACATATGATAATTAGAAGGTGCTGTCCTTCACTTACTCCCTAATTCTCTTCCATGTCTTCTCATCCCTCTTAGTTATTCTTTCTGCCTGTCAGCCCCACAGGTCCCTCTCTTTCCTAGCTATTGACGATTCAGATATTTATTAGACCAACCAGGTGCCTTAGGCAGGCAAAGTGAAACAAATGTAACAAATTTTACAATAATATCTATATTTTTAACATTCTATTAATCTATTTAATTGCTCTTGTATGAAATTAATGTATGTTCTTTCTACTTATCTCCTGACAAATGATAAAATTCTTCCATATTCTTCAGCTTTAGTGCATTTTTTCTCTTTTTTGTTGAATAGTTTAATTTAAATTGATATATATATATATGTATAGATCTCTATATATCTATACATACATATATATATATATATATATCAGCTCAAGGGCTGATAAATTGATGCTAATTAATATCTCCAGGCAGAAAACTAATTAGGAAATAGTAACTTAATCTTTTTTTCAAAATATTATCATTATAGTATTTGCATATTCTCTAGTCTATGTGAAAAAAATTGTACTCATTTTGTATTTTGAACCTATTATAAGCTCAGACTATACAGTTATAAATAATTTCTGACCTTATATGTATATATTTGAACCTTAGATTCTACTGGCTTTGTGCATTTTTAGTTATTACTGCACATTAAAAATATGAATAAAAATGTTAGAATGTATGTTGGCTAGTTCTATGTTAACTTGACCCATAGAGGAAAAAGAGCTTCATCTGGGGAAATGCCTCCATAAGATTATGCTGTAGAAATGTCTGTATTCCATTTTCTTAGTGACTTATGTGGCATGATCAGCCCTTTAGAGGTGGGATACCTCTACCTCTATGCTGATAGTCCTGGGTTCTATAAGAAAGCAAGCTAAACAAGATATGAAGAATAAGCCTATAGCATGAGTTCTATTTGGTATTATAATAAAAACCCAGAGCCAATTAAGGGGGAAAAGCTGAACTTTCAGAAAAACAGGGAACAAACCACAGCAAATTCTCACCCGGTAAACTCCTCAGGCCGAATATTGTAGGGTCTTTCTACATGAGTTTTCAGACTGGGCATGCAGGCAAAGGGTTATAACTTTTGTCTTCTCTTTTTTATATTTCTTTCTCTGATCATCTATTTCACTTCCTGATTCAACTTTCTTAGTGCTATGATAAAAGGTAGGTGCTACCACCACCTGGCTCTGTTTGGCCTTGAACTCACAGAGATCCAGAAGATCTCTACCTCCTTAGTTATGGGATTAAAGTCATGGGTCACCATTTCCTGATATTTATGGCATGGTTCTATGGGTGGCTCTGTCCTCTTGATATTTTAGACTATTTTTTATTATATATACAATATATCACCACACAAGTATATATAAATCACTCCTTTATGGACTCTGCATTTTCTCTTATGTCCTGACTTGTATCTTGTTTGACTTGCAGTCTTGACTTTTTCCAGTGATGAACAGTGCTGCAGAAGCAAAAAAACAAATACTTTTCTTCCTTTGTTTTTTTTTTTTTGTCCATGGTGTTTTATCACAGAAATAGTAACCCTAACTAAGGCATATTAAAATAACCAAATAATAGCTGAGATTTTTATTTGAAAAAATAAGCTCAGGTTAATACATAAAATTTAAATTTAATGATGCCTTGTAAAAGACATAGAATAGTGATAATATCTGAGAGGTTGAGGGTTATTTCATCATAATATTATATACTCATTTTGACATTTTCCTATAGAATATCTGTGCCACATTCCTCTTTGACATTGCCTTAGGCTAGAGCTCAATTTTCAGTGTATAGTTTTTTGAAGTAAGTAGACCATTTTATAGTAATTTCCTTTCTTCTCATGAATTACTTATGTTTTCAAGGATAATTGCTCATTTATTACCAATATTTCTAGATTTGTGAGTGCAATTTACTACTGATATTTCTATGTTTGTGAGTACAAAATCTCTAAGAACAAGTACATAGAAATTATAATGTTTAAATGCAAGTAATCTCTAGTTTTTTGGTTTTTTAAAGTAAGGTAATTAGTTAATTTTAAAGTAAGTAGCTCAATGTTTACTGTACCTACTTCATATTTTAATAAAAATAAGTGGTTATTTAAACAGGAAGGAAAAATTATATTCATATCCTAAACAAATTGTAAAGCTATTCTCAATGATACAGACATTGGTTTTTTTCCCTTGATTTTCAGAAACTGCAAATAAAATGGAATCAGAGAATGATGTGTAATATGTGCTATATATACTGACTGAGGATGCTTCTAAAATAAAAAGGATGCTATTATTTGATCAACAAGCTATAGTTATAGATACTAATAAAAGAAAAATTTATTTTTGCAGAAAGTGAAGAGAGTCACTTAGCTGTTTCTTCAGCAGTTTGCTTTAGGAAACCAGACTTGTTGGGTGTAAGGTGACACTATTAGTAAGATATTATCAGAAAACTACATTGTTATTGACAGAAAGACTTCACTTATTTCTAGAACAGTGGAAGAATACAGAATGTGTCATCACATGTCTATCATGAATTCTTGGCTTTTATGTAGCCTGAAGTTTCTGTCCTGTCCTGTCCAAAGTCTAGAAGCTGATAATCCCCAAATAATTAAACAAAGGCTTATATTAATTACAAAACTCTTTGGCTCACATTTGCTAACATTTGCCACTCTGACTTCAGCCTCTCCCCCCACTCCATCCCCCAACTCCCTCCCCCAAAATCAGGAAGTCCCAAGACTCCCTACCTCCTTGTTCATACAGACACTTTTCCCTTACTCTTCAGGTGTAAGGGGAGTTCAGCCCAATGCTCATTCATGGATCCCTGCCTCAACCTCCATTCATTGTTGGGTGTAAATTCTATGATGACACTTATGATGGTTGTTCATTTGATTATAGGGAACGTCCTGTTTAGGCAACCCCCTCCATTATTGGTTGGGGACCTATCTTGTGAATTTCTGGGTGTTTCCCTAGCACCTAGTCCCCTTCCATCACTGTATTGGCTCCCACTATCAAGATATCAATCTCTTTTTCTCTCTCTCTTTGTTGCTCCTTTCACTCAACCATCTCAGATTTCTGGACAGGTACCATTTACCAAAATTAAATCAAGGTCAGATAAATGACCTAACAGACCTATGACCCCGAAGGAAATTAAAGCTGTTATTAAAAGTTTCCCAAATCAAAAAATCCCAGGACTAGATGACTTCACTGCAGAATTCTACCATAAACTCGAAGAACTAATACCAATATTCCTCAAACTGTTCCATACAGTAGAAAATGAAAAAACATTGCCAAACTCTTTTTATGAAGCCATAATCACCCTAATATTCAAGCAACTCAAAGATGCAACAAAGAAAGAGAATTACAGACCGATCTCCTTCATAAACAATGATGCAAAAATACTCAATAAAATTCTGGCAAACAACCCAGATGTCCCTCTATTGAAGAATGGATAAAGAAAATACAGAACATTTCACAATAGGGTATTATTACTCAGCTGTTTCCAAAAATAAAATTATAAAATTTGTAGATAAGTTGATGAATCTAAAAATTTTACCCTGTGTGAGGTAACCCACACCCAGAAGACAAATATAGTTGGCATTTGCCTATATGGGAATACTAACTGTTAATTCCATAATAACCAAGCTATTGTTGTGTAAGGGACTGGGGCACTTAGATAAATATCCCTAGGAAAGAAAAATAGATAGTTATGGTTGGATGGTGATAATGGACTGGGAAAGTCAAGTGGAAAGGACAAGGGGAATGGGGACCCAGACAAAGAATATGAAGAGAGACAGCTAAAATTAAGGGCTACTTGAAAGGTAGTTTGAAAACCTGTTTGAGAAAAAAGCTTTCTAAAATATATTTGTATATTAAGGGAATCTAAATGAAATCCCCAACAAATTGATTGAGCTCCAACTCAATTTCTCTTGCCACCAAATGAATCATTCAATAATATGTCTGGGTAACAACTAATTGAACTGTTTGCCAAAATGTTCCCATATGAACCCCCAAACAAACTAGGCTGCTGCCAAGATCATACATTGGTCTCCACACATTGAGCACAGTATTCCTTTGCCAAAGACAACACCTAAATAATTTGTTGAACATGAAGAAGTTAAACTAATGTCTATTTAGATCATTCAAACCAACATGCTAATATCTGTGGTACTAGAAAGTATATTACATGCTACAAAAGAGAAATGTAAATACAAGCTTATCCACAAACTCCTTGATATATAATGGTGTGCTGTTTTCAAATTTTATTAATAAAATGGTGGCACAAGGTTTGTGAGTGCAACAAACCAATATCTGATTTGACTGAAGGCATGCTCCATGAGATGGAACTTATACCTGATACTATTGGGTTGCCAAAAACTAGAGACTAGACAGCCCAAGGACCTAAAATAAAACCAAATATTACTGTGAAATAAAAATACAAACTAAAATAAAATTACTCATAGTAATATTCTGCTATGTTTATCAGTGCATTCTTGAGCCCTAATCACAGAAGCATTATTCTACAGCAGATAGAAAAAAATACAGAGACTACAGAAAAACATTAAGCAGAAAATGAGAGATTGAGGAAGATTCAACTCTAATTGAGACATCACAACAAATACTTCCCCTTATGGTTAATGAAACCTTAAGGTAAAAGAAGCAGACAAAATTTAATAACCCCAAGGGACTGAAGATACCAAAGAAAAATACACTCAAAATAAACATGATTAACACAGAGAGAGACTTAACATATAAAGGGCTTTAAATGGTCTGCAGCATGGGGGTCCTAGATCTTAAAGGAGAGTGAAAAAAATTTTTAACCAGGAAGCAATATTCATTTAGTAACTACTTATAAATTAAAATTTAGATTTTTTCAATATAATATTACTGGGGAAATCAAAACAATCTTAAGGGTATACTGTATGCTCAGCAAAGTACAACATAATAAAAACTTAATAATATCTTAGAAAGATTATTGTTTCAAAATGTCAGGTTTGAGCTCTTCCTTTTTTCTTTCTAATTTTGTCTCATCTAAAATTTTTTTAAATTTAATTTTATTAATGTATTTTTCTCTACTTTTAACTTGTAAGTCTTTTGCATATATAGTTTTTCAGTTTAGTGTTTTCTATATTTTTTATTTCAATTTTTACATATCAACCACTCTTCCCACTCTCTCTTCTCTTCCACCCCACTTCCTAATCCACTGCTTAGAGAGGATAAAGACTAGTAAATACATTGTGGCATGTAAAGTTGAGGCAGGATCAAGCTGCATCCCAGGATCAAGGCTGAGCAACGTATCCTTTAGAGGAAATGTGCTCTAAAAAGCAAGTTCATACACTATTAATAAGTTATAGCCCCACAAACTTCCTCTTTCACATAAATTTCATCCATATTCAAAAGCCATAATTTGGTCTCATTAAGGATCCCCAGCTGTTAGTCCAAAGTCATTCAGCTCTCAACAGCTTGAGTTAGCTGTTTCTGTGGATTTCCTCATCATGATCTTGACACATTTGCTCATATAATTTCTTCTATCTCTCTTCTGCTGAACAGGATTTCCAACTCAGTGCTTAGGTGTGGGTCTCTGCATCTGTTTTCATTGGTTGCTGGATGAAGGTTCTATAAAGACAATTGGAGTGGTCATCAATTTGATTGTAAGAGAAGGCTAGGTTTAGCATTCTTTCCACTATTGCTTGCAGTCTTAGTTGGAGTCATGCTTTTGGATTCTTGGGTATTTTCCTAGCATCGAATTTTTCTCTAACATCAAAATGGCTCCCTCTATCAAGATATTTATTTTGTTGTTGCTTTCTCATTGTTTCTTCACCAGCTCAACCATCCCATTTCTTCATGTTCTATTTCTACCTCCCCTTATCATGGTCCTAATTTACCCAGGAGACCTTAACTATTTCCAATACCAGGGAGATCTATGAGTGTCTCTCTTAGGTTTCTCCTTGTTACCTAGTGGCTTGGATCCAGGGTTGTGAATTGTAGCCTGGTTATCCTTTACAGGTAAAATCCATTTATCAGTGAATTCATGCCATGTTTATCTTTGTGGGTCTGTGCTACCTAACTCAGGATGTTTTATTTTTTTCTAGCTTTATCCACCTGCCTGCAACTTTCAAGATGTTATTTTATTTATTGCTGAGTAGTATTCTAATATATGAATGTACTGCATTTCTTTTTATTCATTCTTTGGTTGAGGAACATCTAAGTTGTTTCCAGGTTTGCTTATTATAAATAATGCTGCTATGAACATAGTTGAGTAAATGTCCTTAGTGTATGAATGTATCCTTTGGGTATATGCTCAAAAGTAGTATTGCTGAATCATGAAGTTGATTCCCATTTTTCTTAAAAACTGAAAAAGTTGTCCATGCAAGTTTACATTCCCACCAACAATGCTGATTCCTCTTACTCCACATCTCCTCCAGCACAGACTGTCATCTTTATTTCTCTCTTTCTTAAAAGGTAAGCATTCAGCTATTGCTACAGCACTATGCCTACTTAGCTTCATATTTTAACTTTCTTCATTTGTTAATATATTTGGTCATGCTATTTTCTCACTACAATAAAAAAGTAACTAACTCAGAGTGGTACCAGGAGAGGCATATTGTTGTGATTGGCCTGATGATGATAATTTTTGTAGAAATGTAAACAATTTTTGAAGAGAGAGTGGGAAGAGTGGTTGGTATATAAAAATTTAAATAAAAAGTATATAATACTAAACTGAAAAGCTATAATATATGCAAAGATTTGTAAGTTAAAAGGAGAGGAATTATGGTTTAAAAGACCACATTGTTAGAAGCTTCAAAGGCAGTAATAATGAGAACTGTCTCTGTTAAGGAAGCCCAGAAGAACAGCTACTGTTTGAGGACTATGTCTATGGCTATGCTCCATAATGATGTTCATGAAAAAATAAGCAAGTCCTCAATAAACTGTTTATAAATTGTCCTGGTTATAGTTTGTTATTAGAACAATTGGGAAGCAAATATGTTATCAATATCAAGAAAAAGAGGAAAGAATCTGGTATAGTAAGTGTCTTAGGGTATCTAATGATGTAAAGAAACTTAATGACCCCAGTTATTATAAAGGAAAATGTGGCTTATATTTACTTTGGCTTACAGTTCAGAAGTTGAGTATATTATCATCATGGCAAGAAACCCGGCAGCATGCAATAAGGCATGGTACCAGAGAATGAACTGAGAGTTCTAGATCTTAATCTGTAGGCAGCAGGAGAAGACTCCCACTCTGGATGTGTTGAGTATATAAAATCTCAAAACCCACCTCCAGAGTGACATCCTTTCTCTAACAATGCCACATGTACTCCAATAAGGCTATACCTCATAATATTGCTACTTCCTATGGGCCAAATACTCAAACTAATGAAACTATGGGACCCATTTCTGTTCAAACCACCACATTCTACTTCCTATTCAAACCACCACATTCTACTTCCTGACTTCCTAGGCTTCTAGCCATAGCATGATGTAGAAATGCATTCAGACCTTGAGTCCTACTTCAAAATTTACATAGTCTATAACAGTCTCAAACTTATTTTAAAGTCCAAAGTTTAAAGTCTCTTCTGAGATTCATGCAATTTTTTTAAACTTTAATCCCTATAAAAAGTAAAGAAAATAAACAAATCACATATATTCAACATATAATAGCATTAGATAATACACAATAACAATCCAAAAAGGAACAGTTTAAGGGAATACTGGACCAAAGAAAGACAAAAAACAAGCTGGCAAATTCCAAATTCTGTATCTTGATTTCTATTGTCAAATGCTCTTTAGATCTCTAATTCTGTATTAGTATTGTATTCTGTTCCACTGAAATAATTGTCCTGCCTACTAATAATAAAAATACTGATTGGCCAAAAGCAGATAGGAAGTATGGGTGGGGCTACCAGACTAAGAAAACTCTGAGAGCAGGATGAGTAGAGCAGAGAAGCCACATAGAAGCCAGAAGACGCAGAAAAAGAAATTTAAATGCTGCTGAGAAAAGGTACCAAGCCAAATGGCTAAACAAGATAACCACAATGGGTTAGTTTAAGAGCAAGAGCTAGCTAGCAATATGCCTGGGCCTTAGGCTGATCAGCATGAAATGAATGTAAGTGTCTATGTATTTCTGTGGAACTATCAGACTGCTGACCTGCCAGTCAAACCTTGAGGCTAGACCCAAAAGTCCAGGCCAGAAACCTATTAAAACAAATGGCAGCCTAATGTGGGTAACAAACACTCACATAAAGCTTGAAGTAAGATTAAAAAGGGTGCTAGAGCACAGAATTGGAGCCAAAATGACCTTCAGATTTTCATCTTTGGTGGAGACATGGTACAGAGACACTGTGATGTTCAGGCTTGAGTTACAAAATTGCTGCTTATGTTTTACCAAGGCCTTTTACCAAGGCCAGTTTCTGAAGTCTCACAAAAGACTGGTATAAGCAAAAATTTCGCATATGGTAGGTTTAAGTCTATATATATGTATATGTATATGTCTGGGTTTAGCTCTGTTTGCTAGAAGTAGACAAAAGCATAACATTTTCTTTTTTTTATTTTTATAGAATAAAGTCTCATTTTTTTTATCCATGTATCCTCTTGTTCCAAATGCCTACCTCCTCCCAAACCCTCCCAGTCAGTGTTCAGCATTGCTCCTCCCCAACCTCCAATCACCTCTCCAGAGAGAACAACAAGTCCCAAGGTAGATTAGCTCAGCATCCACTACAGGAAAGTCTAATTTTTTCATCTTAATATCAAGACTATGTTAGGTGTTCGTCTGGAGGGAATGGGAACCAAGGTGACAGTCCATGAACAGAAACACGGTCTGAACCCTCCCCTTGAAGCTTCACATATTATCCATGCCAGTGAACAGCTGCCTATTCTTGGAGGACTTTGTTCCTTTACCAGATGGTTCCCAGGTGGCTGTTCTTGAATCAGTGAGCCCACTAGAGCTCCAGTCAGACATCACTGTAGCAATTTTACTCATATTCCCTCTCCCCTTGTTAATATAGAGTCTCTTCCCCCACTTTCAGCTGGACCAGTGACTCATTCCAGTGCTCAGCCATGTATCCCTGCCTCTACCTCTATTCACTGTTGAATGTATGTTTTGTGATGGCACTTAGGGTGGTTGTTTATTTGTTTGTGGGGAAGTCCTCTTTAGGCAATACCCTTGCTATTGGTAGGAGATCTAGGCAGGGACATCCTGTGAGTTATTGGAGGTTTCCCTATCATTCTATCTTTTTCTAACCCCACATTTATTTCCTCTATTAAGATCTCCATCTTGGCCACATTAACCCAGGCCCTGAGACCGCACTCAGCTTTGGCACAAAACGAAGTCTGCCCAGAACATGGCTGGCATAATAGCAGCAGGGGAACAGACTAGTCCCTGGGTCCTGGGTGCATAGCTGAGAGGTGAGAGGTCAAACAGTGACACCTGGCGTCATAACACTGCCACCTCAAAAGAGCAGCCAACCATTTGAACACATGTCAGACCAACAATCCACTAAGAGCCAACCAAGAACTAACCAAGAATGAATTGAGGATATAATGGACAGTGCAAGAATACATACAACAATACAAAGGTCAATAAGACACCACCAGAAGAAGCAAGTGGTTCTATAACTTCAAGGCCTGAATATAACAATGAAGAGGGAACAGAAAAAAATGACATTAAAAACAGCTTTATGAAAGTAACAGAAGCCTTCAAAGAGGACAAAAAACTCCCTTAAAGAAATAGAAGAAATTACTCATAGAAAATTAGAAGAGATGAACAAAGCCCTGAAAACAAACAGGTAAAAGAAATTTACTAGGAATTAAAAATTGAAATAGAAGCAAAAAAAAAGACACAAATTGAGACAAGGCTAGAAATAGAAAATCTGAAAAAAAGAAAAACCCAGAACTACAGACTCAACCATAACCAACAGAATCCAAGGGATGGAAGCGAGAATCTCTGGGGTGGAAGACTCAATAGTGGTAATAGATATATCAGTTTAAAAAACCCACTAAAACCCAAAATGTCATAACACAAAATGTCCAGGAAATTTGAGACACCAAGTACAGGGCAAACTTGAGAATAATTGGAATTGAAGGAGGAGAAGAACACTAGATCAAAGGTTCAGAAAATATATTCAACAAAATCATAGAAGAAAACTTCCCTAACCTAAAGAAAGAAGTACCAATAAAGATACAGGACGATGACAGAACACCAAGTAGACTAGACCCACATAAAAATAGTCTTCTTGCTGTATAATAATCAAACCAATAAACCTATAGAACAAAGAAAAAATACCAAGAGCTGCAAAGGAAAAAAGTCAAATCACCTATAAAGGCAGAACTGTTAGAATAACACCCAAATTCAATGAAAAAAAATGAAAGCAAAAAGGTCCTGGTCAGACATTATACAGACACTAGAAGTACATGGATGCCAACCTAGACTTCTATACCCAGCAAAGCTATCGATCAACACAGATGGAGAAAAGAAGATATTTCATGACATAATCAGATTTAAAGAATACTTAACCACAAATTTGGCCCTACAAAAAGCCCTAGAAGGCAATCTCCAACTTAAGGAAACCAGAAACACCCATATAACCACAAACAATTAATAAGCCCACAGAAGAACCCACCCCAAAAGAAAAGGAAATACAAGCTACTACCAAAAATGACAGAAAGTATTGATTGCTAGTCATTAATATCCCTTAATATCAATGGACTCAACTCAGCTATGGAAAGACACTCTAGCGCAATAAATACAAACACAGAAACCATCAATGAATCAATGAATTAAAGAGTCTGTTCTTTGAGACAGTCAAAAACATAAATATCCCTTATCCAAACTAACCAAAAAGCAGGGAGAAAGTATCCAAATTAACAAAATCAGAAATGAAAAGGAGACATAAAGACAGACACCCAGAAAATCCAGAGAATTATCAGGTCATAATTTGAAAACTTATATGCCACAAAATAGAAAACCTAGAAAAAATGGACAAATTTCAAAATTAAGTCAAGATCAGATTAAAGACCTAAACAGTCCTATAACACAAAAGGAAATTCAAGCTGTCATTAAAAGTCTCTCAAATAAATAAAGCTCAGGCACAGAAGGTTTCATTGCAGAGTTCTAACAGACATTCATGAAGAGCTATTACCAATATTCCTCAAACTGTTCCATAAGGTAGAAACTGAATGAGTATTGCCAAACTCTTTTTTATGAGGCCACAATAACCCTGATACCCAAGCGACTCAAAGATGCAAAAAAGGAGAATTATAAACCAAGTTCCCTCACAAGCATTGATGCAAAAATTCTCAACAAAATTTTGGCAAGCCAAATCCAACAACGTATGAAGAAAGTCACTCACAACAATTAAGTAAGCTTTATCCCATAAATGCAGGGATGGTTCAACATACAGAAAAAGGTAAATGTCATCCATCAAATAAACAAAGTGAAAGAAAAAAAAAAAAAACATGATCATCTCCTTAGATGCTGAAAAAGTCTTTGACAAATCCAACACTACTTTTTGATAAAAGTCCTGGAAAGATCAGGAATACAGGGAAAATACATAAATATAATAAAGGTGATATGCAAAAAGCTAACAGGCAACATCAAACTAAATGGAGAAAAACTCAAAGCAATCCCACCAAAATCAGGAACTAGACAAGATTGTCCTATCTCCTCCTATCTATTCAACATAGTTCTCAAAGTTTTAGCTAAAGCAATATGAGAAAAAAAAAGAGATTAAGGGGATATAAATTGGAAAAGAAAAAGTGAAACTATATTTCCAGATGACATGATTGTATACATACGTGACACACAAAATTTTACCAGGGAATCTCTATAGCTGATAAACACATTCAAAATGTAGCAGGATTCAAGATCAACTCAAATAAATCAGTAGCCCTCTTATACACTAATGATAAAAGGACTGAAAAAGAAATAAGGGAACCATCACTCTTTACAATAGCTGCAAATATCATTAACTACCTTGGTGTTACTATAACCAAAAAAGAATCAGATCTGTTTAACAAAAACTTTAAATCTCTGAAGAAAGTAATTGAAGAGGATAACGGATAATGGAAAGATTGTTCCTGGACAAGTAGGATCAATATACTGAATAATGGCAATCTTACTAAAAGCAATCTACAGATTCAATGCAGTTACTATCAAAATCCAAACACAAATTTATACAGAACTTGAAAGAACCATACTGAATTTTATTAGGAATAACTGGAAAGCCAGGATTGGCAAAAAAATATTTTGTTCAACAGAAGAACCTCAGGAGGAGTCACCAACCCTGACTTCAAATTATAATATAGAGCTACAGTAATAAAAAAAAAAGCTTGGTAGTGGCATAAAAACAAACTTGTGGATCAATGGAATCAAATTTAAGACTCTGACATTTACCCATACAAATATGAACACCTGATTTTTGACAAAGACGACAAAAATATTCAATGGCAGAAAGATAGTATCATCGAGAAATGATGCTGGCATAATTGGACTGCACTGTATAGAAAAATGGAAATAGATGCCAAAGTATCACTTTGCACAAAACTTAAATCCAAGTGAATCAAAGACCTCAACATCAACATAAACCCAGCTACACTGAACTTGATAGAAAAAAAGTCGAAAATACCTTCCAAGGCATTGACACTGGTGACCACTTTGTAATTATAACACCATTAGTGCAAACCTTAAGAACAACAGTCAATAAATGGAACTTCCTGAAACTCTGAAGGTTCTGTAAGGCCAAGGACACAGTCAATAAGAAAAAAGGATAGCCTACAGAATGGGAAAAGAGTTTCACCAATCCTACAAGTGACAGAGGACTGATCTGTAAAATATGTAGAGAACTTAAGAAACTAGAGCCCCAAACCCTTAATGACTCCGTTAAAAATAGGGTTCAGAATTAAAAAGGATTCTCAGCAGAAGAATTACAAATGGCTGAAAGACACCTGAAAAAAATGCTCAACATCTTTAGCCATCAGAGCAATGCAAATCAAAACAAATTTGAGATACTACCTTACACCTATTAGAATGGCAAAGATTAAAAACACAAATGACAAGCTATACTCGAGAGGATGCAGGTGAGGGGAACACTCTAAAATTGTTGGTTTGAGTGTAAACTTGTTAAGCCTCTTTGGAATGTAGTGTGGTGGTTTCTCAGAAAACTGGGAATCAATTTCCCCAAGGATCCAGCAATACTGCTATTGTGCCTATACCCTAAAGATCCATATTTGCACCCCAAATGCATTATCTCAACTATATTCATAGCAGCATTATTCTTAATAGCAAGAACCTGGAGAAAACCTAGAGGCCTCTCAACTGAGGAATGGACTAGCAAGCTATGGTACAGCTGCACAATGGAGTAGTACTCAGCTGTAAAAATAAATGAGATCCTAAAACTGGCAGGCAAATGAATGAATGTGGAGAATATACTCCTGAGTGAGGTATCAGAAACCCAGAAAGATAAGCAGGATATGTACTCACTCATTAGTGGACTTTAAAATAAAAAAATAAAAAGAGAGAGATTTCATTGTCCACAAGAACTCAAGGCTAGAACATAGCTAAATGACACAATGGCTCACTTCTATATTGATGGCGTCTGGAAGGGGTGTGGGTGAGGAAAGACGTTTTTTCTTTAAGGGTCTGGCCACAGGGAGTTTAATAATGCTCCAGTAAGTAAATGAACAGCATGAATGGGTGGATTTGTAAATGGGGAGATTATAATAGTGGGCATTAATCTGAGAGGTCTGATAATTGAGTTTGATGGGGTGAATGGTGTAAAATCACCAAATAATACATATATATATACATATATATGTATATATATATATACACACACACTGCTGTTGAGGACCCATTCTATTAATGACATTTTACAATGTTGTAATAGTCTCCTATGCTCACTGTATTAAAGTCATGGCAAATATTTCTTCTCTTGCTAAAGGGTAAAGAGCAGAGATCTAATTTACATGGTTCAGGTAAGGAAAACAGCATCTTCCTGTGTACCTGGAGTGACACTGGAAATTATACTGCTGCACTATCTGGGTCTGCCCACACACAGAGTGTCCTGTACTGCTGCCACTCTTTTCTTTCTTTAGCAGGTCTATTTCTCCTAAATCACTACTCCATATAACTAAGCTGTTTGAAATTGAGCAAATATGATGGCAAAAACTGTACTTAAATTATCTGTGTAAGACAGCCTCTCCAAGGGATGACTAAAGATGTATTTATAGTCCAAGCTTTCATTTAATAAGACTGGTCACAAGTGAGACTGGGAGCACAGGAGACAAGCAGCATGCAACCCCTCAGGGGATAAAGAGCATTGTCTCCACTGAAAAGAATCTTTGGTTTGTTGTTTTTTTTGGATTTAAGAATTTCACTCCCTTAAATGGTTGAAGTTAATGTAGTTCTAAGATCTGAATAAAAGGTCAATAATAGGGAATAATTTCTTTTTAGGTATGTAAAGCCAAAAAATAGATATCTCAATTTTTTGAAATTTTTAAATTTAAGAAATAATTACAAAATTTTTAAATTAACAAACTTTTAAATTAAAAATTTAAAGTACCAAATTTTTAAAGTATCAAATTTTTAAATAAAAAATTAATTACAAAAAGAAATGTTTGAAATGATTAAATTGTTTATTGTCTATTAACATTTATTCCTCTTAGACTAAATAGAAGCTGTTATCTTCAACAAGGAATACTTAAGAGTATCAATCACTAAATTAAGTGAAAACTCCACAGTGCCATTTACAAATAATATAAGCCATGTCCCAGAACACATAATCTAGAAGTACATTTCTTGCTGAGATAATGACAAGAGAGCAAGTCATTTCAAAGTATGGATAAACAACCATGGCTGTCTTTTATGTAAGTTTACAATGATTTGCTCTGGAGTTTGGTCTATGTATAATAGAACTAGCAATGTTATTACTAATAACAGTAATTAGTCATTTCATTATATATTTATGGATTTTTGTCAAATGTGTGTTATATCTTATAATATCATATAAAAGGTTTTCTAGTGCCTTAAAATATCCATTGTGGCCAGCCTGTCAACCTTAATATTTTTTTTTTCTGTATATCACATAGAACCACTCATTTTTCAAATGTTGCCAGAATTTTAAATATATAAATGGCATAAATATCCTTAAAGTTCATAGAGTTGGAATAATGCATTATGTAACAATTTCAGATTCACTCTTTCTAGAAATGACATACTCATTTTTCATTTTTTTCTTTTATTCTCTTTTTTTATTATGAATGAAGTCACATTTTATATCCTTATTCAAGGTCCCTTCCCCCTCCTACCCCCTCCAGTCACTCTCCTCCATACCTCCCCATCTTCTCCCCAGCAAGGGCAGGAGGTCCCAAGGTCCCAATATTGCTCAGTTCAGCATCCACTCCTGGCAGATCCACTTTCCTCACCCCGACATCAAGAATAAGTCAGGTGTTCCACTAGAGAGAGTTTCAGTCCAAAGTTTTTCAGAACCCAAGATGTTCAGTGGTTGTGTTTTGTAGCTCGGACATGTTTTACTTTTTGCGTTTTTGTCTAAAGTCCAGTAATGAGTGAGTACATCCCCTGCTTATCTTTCTGGGTTTGTGATACCAGCTCAGAAGGATATTCTCTAAATCCATCCATTTGCCTGCAAATTTTAGGATATCATTTTTTCTTACTACTGAGTAGTACTCCATTGTGTAGATATGTCATAATTTGTTAATCCATTCTTCAGCTGAGGAGAATCTAGGTTGGTTCCAGATTCTTGCTATTACGAATAATGCTGCTATGAACATAGTTGAGCTAATGCCTTTGGAGTGTGAATGTGCTTCTTTAGGGTATTCTATTACTGAACAATATCCTATTTATTACAGTGAGCATAGTTTGTCTCCTTACAGAAAGAAATTTTATTTTCTTCTAAGTTTTGTAAAGTTTAAATATAGATGGTGTTGATATATATGTATAAATTTTGAGTAAAAATCAGAGAATGATTTCAATATTTTATAGCATGTTTTTGTTTAATTTTGAAAGAAGCTATCATACTTTTACAAGGATATTTGTGATGTGGGATATCTTTTTGTATACTCTTATTTTCATTAGTTAATGAAGAGGCTGCTTTGGCCTATGGCAAGCCAGCTTATAGGCAGATGAGAAATCCAGGCATAGATAAAGGGGAAGAAGGGAAGAGTCATGTGAAGACACTGCAAGCTGCCACTGAGAGAGCAAAATGTAAAAGTACAGGTAAGCCATAAGTCATATTCTAAAACATAGAGTAATAGAAATTGGTTGAGTTAAGTTGTAAGAGCTAGCTGATAATGAGCATAAACTATAAGCCAAATAGTTTGTAATTAATATAATAATATCAGAAAATTGAAAGGTCTCTCACCTTCTTGGATAGGGAGAATCAACATAGTAAAAGTGTTAAGTCTTACAAAATAAAAATTTATAGATTTAATGCAATCACCATTTCAGTCCCAACTGAATTCTTTACAGACCTTTAAAGAACAATCTGTGGCAGCTGGCAGCTTCCTTCAGCTTTACTCTGTTCCTTCTTTATCTCTCATTGGTTTTCTTGCCTGCCTTCTAGCTACATTGCCATAGGCCAAAACAACATTTGTATTAACAATTTGCAATAAAGAATATTCACAGTATACAAAAAGACATCCGACATCACTCATGAAAAAAAAAAAAAAAAAAAACGTTTGCAAGGCAAATTACATGGTCAATAAAACAAAACAACAGCCTACAGATTGGGAAAAAACATCCACCATCCATACATCTGACAGAGTGCTGATCTCTAAAATATATAAAAATCTTAATAAACTAGACATCAAGTTACCAAATCATTAAAAGTATTGTTCTAAATAAAATGTTCTCAGCAGAAGAATCTCAAATGGTCAAGGACATTTAAAGTATTGCTCTATATTCTTAGCCATCAGGGAAATGCAAATCAAAACAACTCTGAGATGCCATCTTATACCTTTCAAAATGGCTAACATGAAAATCACCGATGACAGTCTATGCTGCAGGGAATGTAGAATAAGGGGAATACTTAATCATTGCTGATGGGAGTATAAACTTACACAGCCTCTCTAGAAATAAGTATGGTTGTCTCTCAAAAAAGTGGGTTTCAATGTACCCCATTATCCAGCAATACTACTCTTGGGCATATACTCAAAGAATGCACATTCATACCACAAAGACATTTGCTCAGTTATGTTCATTGTAACATTATTTATAATAGCCAGAAACTAGAAACAACATAAATGCCCCTCAACTGAAAAATTGGTAAAAAAATATGGTCCCTTTACATAATGGACTATTACTTAGAAGCAAAATAATGGCATTTCAAAATTTGCAGGCAAATGGATGGAACTAGAAAAAACAACACAGAGACAGAAAGACAAACACAATATATACTCACAATAAGTGGATAATATATATAAAGAAAAGAATTACAGGCTACTATCTACAACATCAGGAAATCTGGGTAACAAGAAAGATGCTAAAAGAGACATCCATGGTGCCCCCTGGGAAGGGAAAATAGAAAAGTTCTCCTGTGGTAGAATGTTTTCTGTATGATGTAAATAAGGAACTGTTTGCACCCATGCATGCCACTGTAGAAGTGGGTGGAGAATCAGAAGCAGCCAGGTAGAAGGAGGGTGGAGTTAGTTACTCTCCATCGGACCCCCAAGAGGAACAGACATGTAGAGGTACCGGCCAGCCACAGGCTGGGAGCCACGTGGTGAGCAAATTAGTAGAAATGGGTTGAATTAAGATGAAAGAGCTAGCTAGTAATGTGCATATGATATGGGCCAAACAGTGTAAAAGATATAAGCGTGTGATTTCATTTCTTTGGGGGACAAAAGCCTCAGGAGTGCAGACCAGGTTCCAAACCCCCCACCCGCCATGGACTGCGCCAGGTCGCAAACCTCCCGGACCCAAAACGGGCCGGGGAAAACATTTTACAACAATCTCCTGAATAAATAAGGACTATAAGGGAAAGTGATGGAGGAGAAGTAGGAACTAAACATAAGGGAACTAGATGATTGAGTTGGGTGAGGAACAGAAAGGGAAAACAATGAAATAGCTATTATAATAGAGGTAGCCATTATGAGGTTATAGAACAACCTGGTGCTAGAGAAGTACCCAAGAACTTACATAAATAACACTGCATTTGGTTTATAGTTCATCATGAGAGCCTCCCCTCATTAAAATTATCCCTCCAAGTATTCTATCCCTCTATCTTTGTTCTACTTGATGTTTTCTATTCATACCCCACCCCTCTATCATCAATGTTTTACTTTCCCTTCCCTTCATTCATACCAACTTAAAGCCTTCTTGTTACTTAGGACTCTTGGTCTGTGGATTATGGTATAGTTATCTTTACTGGTAACATCCATATATATATATATATATATATATATGTATATATATATTACATACCAAGTTAATCTTTCTGGTTATTTGTTACTGTGTCAGTTTTAATTTCTATGATTTAAAGAAACAGCAACTTCTTTAAAGGAAAACATTTAATAGGGGCTAGCTTAATGTTCAGAGGTTTAGTCCATTATCATTATGTTGAGACACAGTAGAATGCAAGAAGACATGCTGAAAAAGTATATGAGAATTTTCTATCACAAAATGCAGAAAAAGGAAGTGAACTTCATGACAAATTTTTATAGCTTGAGTACAGGACACTCTAAAGCTCACACCATAGTGACAACTCCCTTTAACAAGACCACACCTCTTAATATTGTTTTCCTTATGGGGACCATTCATTTAAAACTATCACAATTATCTCACTCAGGATAATTTTTTCTACTTCCATCCATGATATCATTATTTTAACTGCTCAGAAATGCATTATTGTGTAAATGTACCACATATCCTTTATGTATTCTTCAGTTGAGAAAAATCTATTTTGTTTCCATGTTCTGGCTATTATGAATAAACAGTTATAAATATAGTTGAGTAAGCATTCTTGTGATATGATGGAGCATCCTGTGTGTATATACCAAAGAGTGGTATAGCAAGATCTTGTACAACCATTTCTAATTCTTTAAGAAACCACCATATTCATTTTCTTTTTTGTCAATAAAATGAATGTTTTATTATGAATAAAGTTAGATTTTTATCCATGTATCATCTCCTTGTTCAAACTCCCTTCTACCTCCCACCCATCTCAGTCCCTCTCTTTTCCCCATCACTGTATCTCCTCCCCAAGGTCCCAATGTGACTTAGTTCAGCATCCACTCCCAGCAGACCTGCTTTCTTCACCCCAACATCAAGACATGTTTGCATTCCCACCAAAAATTTGAGGACTGTACCACTGCTTCACACTCTCACCAATGTGAGCCATTACTTTTCTTTTTGATCATAGTCATTCTGGTAGGTATATGATGAGATCTCAGAATCAGTTTGATTTACATTTCTCTTATAGCTAAGGATGTTAACAACTTAAATTATTTGTTTAGATGTGTACTCCATTTTAGTTGTATTATTTGTTGTATAGATAATATAGTTTCTTGTATTCTTTAGATATTTTTGATAGCAGTCTATGTAAGATGTGGAATAGGTAAATGTTTTTCAATTCCATCTTTTCTGACTAATGGAATCCTTTATCTTACAGAGGCTTTTCAGCTTTATGTAGTCCCAATTATTAATTGTTGACATTAGTGTCTACACTAGTGGTGTTTAGTTGATAAAGTTGTCTCTTATGGCAATTCATTTCAAGCTATGTCTCACTTTTTTTATTATTAGGTTCAATGTATCTGGTTTTATGTTGAGATATTTCATCACTTGGACATGAGTTTTATGCAGAGTGATAGGTATAAATCTATTTGTCTTTTTCTACATGCAGCTATCTAGGTAGACCAGAACAGTTTGTTGAAGGTATTTTTTTTTATTGCATATTTTGTCTTCTTTGTCAAAAACATGTGAAGATGCATTACTGAGTCTTTGGTTAAATTACATTGATCAATCTGTTTGTATTTATGCCAATACAATGCAGTTATTATCACTACAGTTCTGGAGTAGAGTTTTAAAACCAGGATTGTAATACATTAAAAATTTCTTTTGTTATACAAGATTGTTTTGATTCACCTGTGCTTCAGTTTTTTCATATGAAGATGAGTATTGTTCTTTCAATGATTGCAAAGAATTGGGCTGAGATTTAGATGAGGATTGCCATTAATCAGTAGATTGCTTTTGTCAAGATGACTAGTTTTACTATGTTAATCTTACTGATACATGATGATGGGAGATCTTTCCATCTTCTGTTAGTTTCAATTTTTTCCTAAAATACTTGAAATAGTTTTTATACAAATATTTTAATTTTCAGTTAGTATCACCTAAAGATTTTATATTATTTTTGACTTATGAAGAGTATTGATGATTCTGAAATTTTTCTATTTTTTTTCTTTGCAGAAGGGCTAGGAAGTTTTTTTTTTTTCATCCTCTATTCAGCAACTTTTCTGTATCTCATCATCAGATGTATGTGTTTCCTTGTAGAATTTTTGTGGTCACTTATGTATACTATATTTAAATTTGTAAGTTGTTATATTTGGACTTTTTCCTATCTAATTTGTGTCCACTTGATCTCCTTTAGGTGTCTTATTTCTCTAGCTAGAACTTTAATTATTATATAAAAGAGCTGTGGAGAGAGTGTACAGTCTTATTTTGTTTCTGATTTTAGTAGAATTGCTGAACTTTTCTCCATTTAGCTAGATTTTGGATATTTTCTTTCTGCCAAATACCTTTATTATATGTAGGTATATTGCTTATATCTCTAGTCTCTCTAAGATTTTTATCTCTCAGATATTTGTAAAAGGATATTATGGCATCAGATGAGTTGATCACATGACTTTTTTCCTTTCAGTTTGTTTATGTGATACATTATATGGTCAGTTTTTAATATGTTCAACCATCCCTGCATTTCTTGAATAAATCTTAATTATTCAATGGAGGATGATCTTTTTGATATTTTCTTGAATTTATTTTAAAAGTATTTTATTGAGTATTGTCATGAATATTTATGAGAGGTATTTGTCTGTAATTATTTTTCTTTGTTGGATGTGGTGATATGTTCACACAGAAATACACAGACACTTATATTATTTTTATGCTGATCAGCCTAGGGCCCAGATGAAAGAACTTGCTAGCTAGCTCTTTCATCTAAACTCAACCTATCTTATTCAGCCTTAGGGCTCGGTAACTGTTCTCAGAGCAGTATTTCCACTTCTTTCCTCTGTGTCTCCTGACATCTGAGTTGTCTATCTGGTGGCTCTGTGGCATCTGTCTCTGCTATGAGATATTCCCTAGTTTTCTAAGCCTGGTAGCCCCACCCACACTGTCTACCTTTAGCTAATAAGATTTTATTAAACCCACAGGCAGGACAAATATTTATTATGACAGGAAACAGTAGCAACATAACATAATCCCAATACAACTGAGACTTTATGAGCTCTAAGTTACCTGGGTGACTGTGGTCTTATAAAATATCTTTGAGAATGTTCATTCTCATTTTATTTTATAGAATAATTTCAATAATATTGTTATCTCTTCTTTCTAGGGTCTAGTTGAATTCTTTGCTAAATCTGTCTGTCTCTGGCTATTTTTGGTCAGGTAACTTAAACAACTGTCTATATTTTATTGGAGGTTCTAGTTATATTTAAATTTGTATGCAATTTTCATTTATTTTTGATAAGCAGTATGTATCATTAAGGAATTTGTCCTTATCTTTTAGGTTTTCCTATTTTCTGCAGTAGAGGATTTAAAAGAATGACCCAATGATTTTTTGAATTTCCTCTGTTTTTATTGTTATGGCCTCCTTTTGATTTCTAATTTTGTTAATTGGGATATACTTCATAATGTTCTTTCTGTTTGTTTTCTTGATTTTTGCCCTGAAGTTAATTATTCTTTCCTATACACATTTTAAGTAAATTTGTTTCTTTTTATTCTAGAGCTTTCAGTAGAAATATGGCTTAAGGTAGAACAAAAATCTTCTGCTGGAATTGTGGGGCACAATATGGTACCCAGGGGAGGAATGCTGTTGAGGGACCATGGAGGAGAGTTTAAGTGGTATTAGAAGGTAGTGGGTAATGCCTTACCTGAGTCTCCTTAATACCAGTGTGGCTTCCAGTAAAGTGGGAGTCTTCTGTCAGAGTTGTGGGCCGAAATATGAAGCAATGGGGAATGGTTACTGTTGAGGATTGGTGTTTCTAATATTGGAAATGGCCTTTGTTAAAGCCGAAGTCTTCTGCTAGAGTTTGGCCCGGGATATGGAATCTGGGTGAGGGTTAGCTTTTAGCAATTTCGGATATAAGTTTACCTATTTGGTTTTTAAAATAAACTTTCTTTATTATACAGTTAATTATTGTTGTTTTATTTTCTTATTTTCTATCACCTCTAACACAGAAACACCAAAATATTTATGCATTTAAACTTTGTTTTTTTCTGAAACAATTTCTATTCTTTTTGCCTCTGCTTTCTTTTACTGTGTTGTCTAAACCTTTTTGAGTAAAGAGAAGAAAAGAGATGTCTTCTAATGCAACTCAAATGATTGCAAACTCACTAGCATCTTTCCTTATTACCCTGAGTATTATGGCAATAGGTATATAACATCAGATCTGTCTTATAATTGATTCCTAAGTAGATTAACCTTTGAGAATGCTTTTCTTTAGAACAAAACAAAATATCTAGAAAATGACATATATAACAAAATATTTTCTTAAAGTAGACTTTAGATTCTAAGATCAAGATCTAATTCTTTTTACTTATGCCATGTTTTTAAATTTGCTACTTCTAGTTTCTGATTGTCTATTTTTCCTGAAATTTAGCAAGTGCTAATTAAAAAAAATAATAGCTATGATATAAATTTATATTCTTTAAGTGGAGCTTTTTATGGACAATAGTCCTGCAAACATAGATATTTGTAATAGAGAAATTTATTCAAGAACTAGCAATCAAAAATATGAATATGGCCAAAGGTTCTGGACGCACATGATTTACAACTTTTAAGCAGATTTAACTGATAACAAATGGTAACCTTGATGACTCTTTCTAGCCATTTTGTGCAATATACAATTGAAAATAAGAAAAATAATTCTGAGAAAAATATTTGGAATATTTAAAGATTTTGTTGTACTAAATAACATACAAGATTCTTTGAAATTCAATGATTTGAAACTTTTCTACATCTTTGTCATATTTTTATATAGATAATATATGTGGAGTATAGATTGAAAGAAATAAAAATTAAATAGGTTTGAATAACTAAAATTACATATTTACATACTTTTTATCAAGTGAAAGAAAGTATATACTCTCATCCTTCAATTTTTCTATTTTTCAATACAACAAAAATATCTTTTTAATGTTAAATGTCATTGAAGCCTACATTTAATTCTAAGTATCAGAAAACACAATTTTGTTGTATTAGGTTTCTGGACAACCAGTCTGGCCTATCCTCAAGGTTTAGACCAAAAGTCCCACAGAATCACCTAGAAACTTATATTATTTTTACTCTGATTGACCTAGGGCTCAGGACATATAACTTGCTAACTCATGTGAATTCAATCCATCTACTTCAGCCATATAGCTATGTACCTTTTCTTAGAGCAACATTTCAGCTTTTTTCCTATCTGTTTATTGCCATCTCCTCAGTCTATAGTTCTGTGGTGTGTTTATCTGCTCTGAGATGTTCCTGAGTTTTTCTTTAGGCTGGTATTCCCATCAGCACTTCCTGTCTGCTTTTGACCAATCAGCTTTTATTAAACCCATAGGCAGGACAAGTAAGAACAGCATCACCAGCATAATCCCACTACACAATTTAAACAGCTGAACAATAACTTATATAAAACCTGTCAGCCTCATCCAACCTCCAAAGAAGAACCATGTAAGGAACACAGCAACCAGTGTCCACAGTGAGGAAGAGGCAGGGGAATTCTCCCCTAGCATTTCTAGGGGACACAAAAATGACAGTTGGGACCCACCTTCAAGGCAAGTTGCATCATCATAAACAGACTGGCATCTGCTCGGACATAGTGACCCATGTCCAGAGGGAGGGAGAGGCTAAGTGTTCCTTCTCCAGCAATCCTAGGGGACACACAGTCCAGACCCCAGTAAGACATCTCTCCAGAACTCACGTCTCATGTCCAGAAGGAGTAAAAGTTTGGAGAATACTTTCCCAGCAATTCCAGGGGACACATAACTGACAGCTAGGACCCTGACTTCAAGGCTAGTTGCATCATTATAGATGGACATCTCTCCAGACCACATGACCTATGACCAGAGACCACAGAGAGGCATCACTTTAAACTGCTCAACCCAGTGCCCAGAGCAGAGTGAGAGACAGGAATCTCATAAGAGTGTATGACTCTGTGGCCTTACCAGAGTAAGAGATTTTGCAGTCTCTGTGTTAAGAGCAGACAGGAGACACAAAGATCCTCTAACCAAAATTGACTAAGATTTAATCCAAGACCTGACTAAGATTGAACCAAGAAAGCAATGGGCAGGCACCAATGCAAGAATACATAAAACATTATAAAGAACAACAAGGTGCCACGAGAAGATACTGAGGGCTCTACAGCATCAAGACCTGAACAGAGCAATGAAGAAGAAACAGAAGGAAATGACATTAAAAACACTTTTATGAAGATTATTGAAGCCTAAAACAAGGATATAAAAAAATTTCCTTAAAGAAATATAAAAGACAAATAAAAAATTGGAAGTGATGAAAAATACCAGAAAAAAAATCAAAGAAAGCCAAGAGAAAACCAACAGATTAAAAAAAAGTCCCAGGAATGAAAAATAGAAGTAGAAACAATAAAGAAGGCACAAAATGAGGCAAAGACGGAAATAGAAACTCTGAAGAAATGATCTGCAACTACAAATACAAGTATAACAACCAGAATCCAACAGATGGAAGAAAATCTCAGGAGTGGAAGACTCAATGGTGGAAATAGATAAATCACTCAAAGAAAACACTAAAACCAAAAAAGCCGTAATGCAAAACATTAAGGAAATTTTGGACTCCATGAAAAGGCCAAACATGAGACTAATAGGAATAGAAGAAGGAGAATACCAGCTCAAAGGCACAGGTAACATATTCAATAAAATCACAGAAGAAAACTTTCCCAATGTAAAGAAATGCCTATAAAGATACAAGAAGCTTAAAGGACACAAATAGATTTGAACTCCCAAAAATATCTGCTTGCCACATAACTGTCAAGCCACGAAACATACAGAAAAAGAAAATATATTAAGAGCTGCAAAGGAAAAGGGCCAACTTACCTATAAAAAGAGACCCATCAGAATAACACCACACTATTCAATTAAAACAATGAAAGCAAGAAGATCCTGATTAGAAGTTATAAAGACATAAATTGAGCATGGCTGACAACCCAGACTACTAAAGTCAGAAAAACTAGCAATCACCATAAATGGAGTAAGGAAGATACTTCATGAAAAGATAGATTGAGACAATACCTATCCACAAAACCAGCACTACAGAAAGCACTAGAGGGAAAATTCCAACCTATGGAACACAGATACAACTAAAAAACCACAAGCAATTGATAATCCTATAGATAATCCCACAGAAGAAAAGCCCAAAGAAAGAAACTACACACAAGCTACAAGCAAAAATAACAGAGAATTAAAATCAGTGGCCACTAATATCCCTTAATATCAATGGACTCAATTTACCTAAAAAAGGCACACCCTAACACGATGGTTACAAAAACAAAAGCCAACCTTCTGCTATACACAAGAAACACACTTCAACTTCAAAAACAGACAGAGGTTCAGAGTAAAGAGTTGGGAAAAGACTTTCCAATCCAATGGCCCCAAGAAACAAGCTGTTGTTGCCATCCTAATATCTAAAAATGTAGACATCAAACTAAAAATGTAGACATCAAACTAACATCAATCAAAAAAGACCAGGACGGAAATTACTTATTCACCTCAGGAAAAATCATTCAAGATGAGTGCTCAGTGCTGAATATTTATTCCCCTAATAAAAGGGCAACTTCGTATGTAAAATAAACACTACTAAAGCTTAAACCTCACATCAAATGTAATGCTCTAATAGTGGGAGATTTTAATATCCCACTTTCACCCTTGGATAGGTCAACCAGACAAAGACTCAACAGAGAAATATGGAACTTAACAAATGTTATGATGCAAATGGACTTAATAGATATTTATATGAGCTTCCATCCAAACATAAAAGAATACAACACGTTTTTCAGCACCCCATGAAACTTTTTCGAAAATGGAGCACATGCTCGTCATAAAGGAAATATCAATAGATGTAAGAAAATGGAAATAACCCCTTCTATCATATCAGACCACCATGGCCAAAAGTTAGAATTCAATAACAACAAAAATCACAGAAAGCCTGCCAAATCATGGAAAATGAACATCTCTATATTGAACCACCACTGGATCAAGGAAGAAATTAAGAAAGAAATCAAAGACTTCCTAGAATTTAATGAAAATGAATTCACAACATATCCATACTTGTGGGACACAGTGAAAGCAGTGTTAAGAAGAAAATTCATAACACTAGATGCCTATATGAAAAACCAAGAGAAATCTCACACAAGAGACCTAACAACTCAGCTAAAGGCTTGAGAACAATTAAAAGCAAACTCACCTAGAAAGAGTACAAAGCAGAAAATAATCAAACTTAGGGCTGAAATTAGTAATTGAAAAAAAGTAGAACACGACAAAGAATCAATAAATCAAAAAGTTGGTTCTTTGAGAAAGTCAACAAGATACAAAAATCCTTAGCCAAAATGAGCAAAAAGTCAAGGGAATATTCAGATTAACAGAATCAGAAATGAAAAGAGAGACATAACGACAGACACCCAAAAAAATACAGAGAATTATTAGGTCATACTTTGAAAATCTATACCCTACTAAAATGGAAAACCTCAAAGAAATGGACAGCTTCCTGGACAAGCACCAATTACCAAAATTAAAATAAGAACAGATTAATGACCTAAAGAGACCTATAACACCAAAGGAAATTTAAGCTGTTATTAAAAGTCTCCCAAATTTAAAAAAAGCCCAGGATTAGATGAATTTACTGCAGAATTCTACCAGACATTCTAGGAAGAACTAATACCAATACTCAACAAACTGTTTCACAAAATAGAAACAGATGGAACATTACCAAACACCTTTTGTGAGGCCACAATTACCCTGATCAACAAGCCACTGAAAGATGCAACTGATCTAATAATGCTTAGTTCAGTCTCCACTCCTGGCAAATCCAGTATGTCCTCCCTCCCTCAAGAGTGAGTCAGGTGTTCCTCTAGGGGGAGTGGGATCCGAAGGGTCAGTCCAGGGTGTTTCTGATCCCAAGCTGGTCAGCGGTTGTGGTTTGCAGCTTGGGCATACTTTGTTTTTTCTTGTTTGTTTGTTTAGAGACCATAATGAGTGAGTACATCCCCTGCTTATCTTTCTGAGTTTGTGATACCTCATTCAGGAGGATATTCTTCAAATCCATCCATTTGCCTGCAAATTTTAGGATATCATTTTTCTTACTGCTGAGTAGTTTCCATTGTGTAGATGTACCACAGTTTGTTAATCCATTCTTCAGTTGAGGGACATCTAGGTTGTTTCCAGGTTCTTGCTATTACTAAATAAGGCTGATATGAACATAGTTGAGCTAATACCTTTGGAGTGTGATTGTGCCTCTTTAGGGTATACACCCAGAAGTGGTATTGCTGGGTCCTTGGGAAGATTGATTCTCAATTTTCTGAGAAACCACCATACTGTATTCCAAAGTGGCTGAACAAGCTTACACTCCCACCAACAATGGAGGAGTGTTCCCCTTGCTCCACATCCTCTCCAACATAGGCTGTCCTCTGTGTCTTTTATCTTAGCCAATCTAACAGGTGTCAGGTGGTATCTCAAAGTTGTTTTGATTTGCATTTCTCTGATGGCTAAAGATGATGAGCACTTTTTCAGGTGCCTTTCAGCCATCCGTAGTTCCTCTGCTGAGAATTCCATTTTTAGATCTGAACCCCTTTTTTTGATTGGGTTATTCAAGGTTTTGGGCTCTAGATTCTTGAGCTCTTTTTATATATTAGAGATAAGTCCTCTATCACTTGTAGGGTTGGTGAAAATCTTTTCCCATTCTGTAGGCTGTCGTTTTGTCCTATTGAAAGATGCAACTAAGAAAGAGAATTAGAGACCAATATCACTCATGAATGTTGAAGCAAAAATACTCAACAAAGTTCTGGCAAACTGATTACAACAACATATAAAAAAAGTCATCTATCACAATCAAGTAGGCTTCATCTCAGGACTGCAGTGATGGTTCAACATACAAAAAACTGTGAATGTCATATATCATATAAACAAATTGAGAGAAAAAAGCCACATGGTCATCTCCTTAAATGCTGAAAAAGCCTTTGACCAAGTCTAACACTCATTTATGAAAAAATCCCTGGAGAGAGTAGGAATACAGGGTAAATACCTAAACATAATAAAGGATACATACAAGAAGCCGATGACAAGCATCAAACTAAATGGAGAGAAACTCAGAACAGTCCCACTAAAATCAGGAACTAGACAAAGTTGTCCCATCTTTCCTTATCTATTCATTATAGTACTCAAAGTTTTAGCGAAAGCAATAAGAGAATGAAAGGAGATTATAGGGATACAAATTGGAAAAGAAGAAGGAAACTATCCCTACTTGAATAATACAAGACTATATACGTAAGTGACCCACAAAATTCTTCCAGGGAACTTCTACCACTGATAAACACCCTCAGCAATGTATCAGGATACAAGATTAATTAAAAAGTAAATCAGTAGCACTTCTATACACTAAAGATAAAGAAGCCTAAAAAGAAATAGAGGAAACATCACCCTTTATATTTAATGCTGCAAATAACATTAAATACCTCAGTGTAACTCTAACCAAAGAAGAAACAGGTCTATTTGACAAAAATTTTAAATCACTGACGAAAGAAATTGAAAAGGATATGAGAAAATGGAAGGATCTTCCATGCTCTTGGATACATAGAATCAACATAGGAATAATGGAAATCCTACCAAAAGCAATCTATAGATTCAATGCAATTCCCATCAAAATCTCAACACAATTTTGGATAGACCTTCAATGAACAATACTCACTTTCATCTGGAATAAGAGGAAATCCAGGATTGCCAAATCAATTTTTCTCAACAAAAGAACTTCAGGAGGCTTCACCATACCTGACTTCAGGCAGTATTATACAGCAATAGAAACAGCCTGGTACTGGCATAAAGACTGACTTGTGGTTCAATGGAATTAAACTTAAGATCATGACATTAACCCATACACCTATGAACACCTGATTTTTGACATAGAGGTCAAAAATATTCATTGGGAAAAAAGATAGTATCTTAAAAAAAATGGTGTTGTCATAACAGGATGGCAGTGTAGAGAAAAATGCAAATAGATCCAAACCTATCAAAACTCAAATCCAAGTGGATCAAAGACCTCAATATTAAACCAGCTATGCTGAATTTGATAGAAAAGAAAGTAGGAAATACCTTCCAACGCATTAGCACAGGTTACCACTTCCTAAATATAGCAACAGTGACATAGACACTAAGAAAAACAATCAATAAGTAGGACTTCCTGACACTCAGAAGTTTCTGTAAGGCCAAGGACTCAGTCGTTATGATAAAGCAACAACCTTCAGAATGGGAAAAGATCCTCCCCAACCATACAAGTGACAGAGGATTGATGTCTAAAATATTTAGAGAACTCAATAAACCAGAGCCCAAAGCCCTAAATAACACAATTAAAAAATGAGGTTCAGAACTATAAAGGGATTTCTTAGCAGAATACTTACAAATGGCTGAAATACACTTGAAAAAATGCTGAAAATGTCATCAAAGAAATGCAAATCTAAACAACTTTGAGACAACCTTACACCTGTCAGAACAACCTTACACCTGTCAAAATGGCTAAGAGCAATAATATATATATATGATAGCCTATGCTGGAGAGGATATGGAGCAAGGAGAGCACTCTTCTATAGTTGGTGGAGAGTAAACTTGTTCAGTGCATTATGGCAGTTTCTCAGAAAACTGGGAATCAATCTCCCCAAGTGTCCAGCAATATCTCTATTGGGAATATACCCTAAGGTGCACATTTGCACCCCAAAAACCTTAGCTCTACTATGTGCATAGCTGTATTATTTGTGATAGCAAGAACCTAGAAACAACCTAGATGCCCTTCAACTGAGGAATGGATTAACAAACTGTTGTACATCTACACAATTATATACTACGCAGCAGTAAGAAAAAATGATGTACTAAAATTTGCAAGGAATGGATGGATTTGGAGAACATCCTCCTGAGCAAAGTCTCACAAACCCAGAAGATTAAGCAGAGGATGTCTTCACCCATTATTGTTCTTTAAGCAAAAGCACTCTATGTCATTGAAAGAGGGAAAATCTTTAGGATGAAGGTTTTGGATCTTCAGCTTTCCTTTCAAAGATACCATTTGGATCCAGTATCCATCTGCATTTGGTCTCCTAAATTTCCATTGAATTTGCTACTGTGCCATGAACTTCTAAGAATTAAATGCAATGAATAAATGAGAAAAAGAAAAGTTAAGTGACAGACACTTTAAAAAGGCACAGAATTCTGACCCCAACTCCTACTCCAGTCAAAGAGAGTGAGGAGGGATTATACAAACAAAGGGGTCAAGATCATGATGGGGAAACCCACAGATACAGTTGAGCTACTGGGAGCTCATTGGCTCTGGACTGACAGTTGGAAACCTGCACAGGACTGAACTAGGCACTCTGAATGTGGAAGACAGTATGTGGCTTGGGCAGATTGTGGGGCCTCTAGGTATGGGACCAGGATTTGTCTCTAGTGCATGAACTGGCTTTTTGGAGCCCATTCCCTATGGGAGTCCTTACCCTCTGTGAGAGGGGTATGAGGGATTAGGGTGGGGAGAAGCTGTGGGCTAGTAGAAGGAGGGGAGGAAAGAGGAACTGTGCCTGGTAGGTAAAATAAAAAAGAAAACAAAACACAAAAAAAACTTTTAAATTAAATAAAGGAAAGAGTACCTAAAAAAAAAAGAACTCTAAACAATGGAGAGATTTAAATCTGTGAAAAAATGTAAAAAAAAAAAATCTAAAGAGATTTATTAA